>CANTUT010000967.1:252500-447500 GCA_947687605.1 Reutealis trisperma
CAAGAATACTTAATTTTGTGTAGAGCCAATACGGCGGTCTCACAGCAAAAAATGAATTTTAAGGTATATTATTACAAGAATACTTAATTTTCAGACACCAAAACTTCTCTAACCCTGATCGAACATTTTATACTAGACAATATTTTTTCAAAATTGACTGGTTTCTTCTCAAAATTAACTGTCTGATTGATTGATAATTAATTTTAGACTTACCGATACTAACCGATAAATTTTTTAAACTCTGAAATCCGTAGAAATTGTTAGAAAGTTCTCAAAAATTGACTTGAAAATCTTGAAAAACTAAAAAATGTTAGTCACTAGGTGTCTATCGCAGGAGCCACCTAGGACGCCATAGGGGTCATTCTACAGCTTGTGCCTCCCTCCCCATCCTGCAGCTAGTCCCTTCTGATGCCCTACAATTTTATTTTTACCCCTTAGCAGATTTCTAACCTTCAGCCTTACCCTTTGTATCTTTTCACTTTTGACATTTTCAAAAATACCCCTTCCCCATTTGTCTATAAATAAATCCTCAATTTCTTTATTTTCTTATGCCTAGAGTTTGTGTTGACGGGCTATCTACTTACTCATCTTCATTGTCTTCCTTCAATCAATCATATTCTTAATTAATTAATTAATTAATCAATGGTCCCAGAGCAAAAAATGGATTTTAAGATATATTACTACAAGGATACTTAATTTTGTGCAGAGCCAATACGGCAGTCTCGGAGCAATAAATGAATTTTAAGGTATATTACTACAAGAATACTTAATTTTTAGACACCAAAACTTCTCTAACCCTGATTGAACATTCTATACTAGATAATATTTTTTCAAAATTGATCGGCTTCTTCTCAAAATTAACTGTCTGATTAACTGATAATTAATTTTAGACCTACCGATACTAACTGATAAGTTTTTTAAACTCTGAAATTCGCAGATATTGTTCGAAAGTTCCTGAAAATTGACCTAAAAATCTTGAAAAACTAAAAAATGTCAGCCACCAGGTGTCTATCGTAGGAGCCACCTGGGATGTCGCAAGGGCCATCCTACAGCTTGTGTGTCCCTCCCCATCCTGTAGCTAGTCCCTTTTGATGCCCCAAAATTTTATTTTTACCCCTTAGCAAATTTCTGACCCTTTTTTCAGCCCTACCCTTCATATCTTTTCACTTTTGACATTTTCAAAAATACCTCTTCCCCATTTGTCTATAAATAAACCCTCCATTTCTTCATTTTCTTATGCCTAGAGCTTGTGTTGATGGGCTATCCACTTACTCATCTTCTCTGTCTCCCTTCAATCAATCGTATTCTTAATTAATTAATTAATTAATTAATTAATCAATCAATCCACCTCCTAATCAAATTAATTATAATCATTTTAATTAATTAATCAATCCAATAACTTAATCAAGTTAATTAATTCTTTTAATTAATTAATTAATTCATCCATTTAATTAAAATTAATTAGATAATTAGTAATTTTAATTAATTAATTAATTCATTAATCAATCTAACTCTCCATTCTCATCCACTCTCCTTGAGCAAGATCTCCGCTTCTCGATATCAATAAAACAAAATTTCAGTCAGGTAAAACTTTCCACCCACCACAAAAGAAGGTATAGCCTTTTCCTCTCATCCATAAAATCCCCAAACCAAATTAATATGATAAATCTTTAAACCCCTCCACTTAATCATGGAATGAATTACATAGGTTTGATCCCTATTTAATGGGGTACTTAGGCACATTTGGATCTAAATCCAAATCTCAAATGTAAACCCCGATCAATCTATTTCCCTTTTTATTTTTCAATGTACATATTTATATTTATATTTTGTAAGGAAATTTGTAATCTTCCTAGAACCCTATAAGAGCTAAAGAAGGCATCTCATTTCTTAATTAATGTAACTAGTATAAATTGATTATCTTGGAGTTAAAGAGCAATTATGTGGTTCCCCTAGAATCCATAAGGACTAGAGGGAACACTCTTCTTAACTTGTGGATGTTTACTTTATTTGCTTTTAAATTCTCCATGGATTCATAATTATATCATGCTCATGCATTTTAATTGTCACTTTATACTTGTCATTCATGAAATTAATTTTTAAGTCAAATTAAACTTAGAAACCAAATTTATATTATTTAAAATAAGAAACCTAGTTTCCAAGCTCGACCTAGTTTGAAAACTAGTGCTTTTATTTTTGAGTAAATTGATGGCAAAATTAATGAATTTGAGTTATAATTGGGTTTTTCCTTAACTTTTCCATTCAAAATAAATTAGGATGATAACTCCCAAATCATTTTCAAAATCAATTGATCTAAACTTGAGAGCTCCAATATGAGTCCAAACCCAAATGAGCATTTCGATACCCTTCGTAGCGTGTCAGATCGGTGCTTGGGTGAAACTTCACAATAGGTGAGGCAAATGAAGATAAAAATCATATGTAGTTCATCTCTAAGCAAGCATACACAATCTCAATGCAATCAATCTAATGCAAAACATATCAATAACACAATCTAAAAAAAAAAAATCAATTCCTTACCCAAGATAGTTGCTCAACCTAAAGTACTTTTAATAAATCATCTATAAAGTTATCAAATTATTTAACACAAACATATCAATCAATAAAAGAGTCATAATTTTTAAAATTTATCCATCAAAACATAAAGAAATATTTAAAATTAACTAAAACAAAAATGTAAACTAATTCTCTCCCATACTTGCAATTGACATTGTTCTCAATGTTAAAAAGATAAATTAAAAGAAAAAAAGATATACTCTCTCTTCTAGAAAAGCTTATTCCAAATTATAAGCTTGGGGTATATTTTACTTCTTTCTCTCTCTAAAATATTAAGAAACAATATTAAAGCAAACATGAAAAATTAGTGACACATATAAAATAAAAATAAGAACAAGTGAAAACTAAATTAACTAATAAATAAAAAATAAAGGAACTAAAGTTTAGAACATGCGTTTACCTCCTAAGAAACATTTGTTTATAGTCAATAGCTTGACTATGGCTAGATCTTTATCGAGGATAATAGACAAAATACATCATCCTAATAGTTACATAAAAATAGACCTTTGCCAATTTAAATTAGTCCAACCATCTTGATTTAAGCTTGCATGGAAAAAGGTTAAGATGAGAATTATTTAACAGATTACAAAGAAGGTCTCAACTTCCAAAAGCTTTCTAATGAACTCTTTTCCTTGCTCTAAATCTTCTCAAGAAAATAAGATAGGAAGGTAGCAGTTTGGACTTAAGAGTTGGTGTTTAGTCAATTGAAAGTAGTGGACATAGCTTCTCTTTTTCCAAATCCTAAAAAATTGATACTTCTTTTGAATTGGTGCACACAATGTAGTTTCTAAAACTCGTGTAGTTATTGCAAACTTTTCATTATCTTTTTCTATTGTAATATGCACCAAACAATCTTCGAGATATTATTTTGGATATTCTTTTTCAAACACCTCTTTAGTCATAAGCTCATCAATTAAATAAGCTTTATAGAAACTATCCATGGAGGAAGAACTTTTAATTTTAATCTTGCTTGCTTGAAGTATCCTCTTGATTAATTATCTCTTGCACATCACTAACCACTTCCATATCATCTACCTCTTCCAATCTCTCAACACCACTAAAATAAATTGTCATACATTGCTCTCTAGGATGCCTTTGAATTTGGCTTGACAAGTTACCATTGCCTCAAGTATTTAATGAACTAACCAACTATCCTATTTATACCTCCAAATTTGTATTGTGGCTAGTCATTTGATCCATCCCATCTTCCAACTTTTCAAATTGATCTTCAATCTTCTCAAATTGGTTGTCAAACTTCTTAAACCTATCCATAGAGGCATTTATGAATCTTTCCAATACCGGCCTCATAGGATGGTTTGTGATCTTCAACCCCAAATCTATCAATAAATTTCTCCAATGCCACTTCCCATAACAGTTTTCTCTCTTGTTGTAGTGCATAGCATTGATGGTTCCTTTAAAAATCAGGTTGATAAGGATAACTTGGATAAATGCTTTGATTTCCTTGGTCCCATCATGACCGATTTGGGTTATCACTACACCATTGATCATTATTGAAATCCATTTTTTTATTTTTGGTAAACAAAAAAGATCTAACAAAATAGCAAATGAAAATACAAGATTAAATAAAAGAAAAATAAAATCTAAAGTAATACAAAATATTTGATATTGATATTAATAAAGTCGTCTTCCCTGGTAACAGTGTCAAAAACTTATTGCAGATAATTTCTGCAAGTGCACAGAGTGTTAACAAGTAATATAGTAGTGAATAGAGTGTCGATGCCTCGAGAAAGAGTTGTCAAGTACAAAATTTAGGATTTTCCTTATTATTTAGAGAATCAATAATTAAGATATTGTTTAAACTAAAATTAAACTAAACTAAAACAAAAATATGAGAATTAATTAAATTGAATTTAAAATGATGATATGAAAAGTCTAGAGTTTAAATTTCATCAATTCACTTCCTATAAATTTTATGATGTTCTCTCTCAAGATACAACACCATATATTTATATTAACCTTATGTCTACTCTCGTGATTATAAGTAATTAATACAAATCTATTAAGTTTTATGGAAATCTTTTTACAATCACAAATGAGTGTTCTTATTTGTAATAAACACATACCTTAGATTTAATATCTTATTAAACTAGTATTATGTATTCACTCTCACTACTTTATACAACATCTTAAACATGCAAATAGTGATATGTTATTCACAAAAATTAAGCCCCAAGACAATAGATTAATTCTCATAAGCAATTCCAAAATCAATCAATTATAGATAATTATAGACAAATCAAAAAACTACATCTAAAATCCTAAATAAGAAATTTAGTAACACATAATTAGAGAAGAAAACAAAATATTGATTGAATAGAAAATAATCATCCCAAACAAAAACCTATGAAAGAATTGGAGGTTGGACCCTCTCTCTCCCCCCAAAACTATTAGAAATTTAATCTGTATATAAACATCACAAAATTTAGGTTTAAGGAGGTTTAGATGTCTTTAGAAATCTAAAAAATTTGAAGCATAAAAATATCCTTGAAGTTGGGTTAAAATAGGAGGAAATTTTGTGGAAGAAGCAATTCGCACTACTCATCATGTGTGCATGACCATGCATAGCCTTCCTTGCATCGCCATGCATATTTCTTATCCAATTCGAATGACTTCAATTTTTGGATAGATCCATTTTGATATGCATAGCTGTTTTGCCTATCTTTCGCACAGTCGTGCCATATATTTCAGCTATTTTGGCACTTTATTTCTACTTTCTTGCTTTTGATTTTTCTCTAATTGAATTCCAAACTTCCAATTTTCTTGAAATTGCATAAGAAACTTCCAAAGAATATAAGAAAATATGAAACAAACTATAAAAAAAAAAAATTAAAAGTTTAATAAAAAAAGAAAATCAAAACATAAATAAAACAATAGATGGATTAACCTTAACAATTGCTCTTAATATTAAAAACATAATTCATACTTATCAGTTTGTGTGGAATTGAGGGATATTTTAGTATTTCAAATTTCCTAGGTTTCTTAGGACTTTTAAACCTACTTAAACCTAAGTTTTGTGATGTCTAGATGTAGATGAGCTTTCTATTAATTTTTTGTAAGGAGTGAGGAGAGATACTCTCCAATCTCCAATTCTTCCATAGTTTTAAATTTCTTTTAGACTAAATTTAGATTTCGTGAATGCTTTTGCAAGAGAAGTTGAAGAAGCTTGGATGAAGATTCAATATTTTATTCTCTTCTCTTTGCTAAATTTTCTCTAAACTTTATTCTCTATTTCAATTATTTGTTTGGATGTTTGATTTCAATTCAATTAATACTTTGTTTTCTTTTCTAATTATGAGCAACTAAATTTCTACCTAGGATTTTAGATGTAATTCTTTAATTTATCTATAATTTATCTTTGATTTATTGAATTGGGAATTGCTTGTGAGAATTAATCTATTGCTATATGGCTAAATTCTTGTAAATAATTGATCATTATTTGCATATTAAGGTGTGAAGTAGTGAGAGTAGAAGTACTACACTAGTTTATTAAAGCATTAGACTTAGGATATGTATTATTTAGAAATAAGAACACTAAGTTACGATTGGTAAAGAGATTTTCGTAAAATTTATTGGGTTTGTATTAATTGATTATGATAATAAGAGTATACATAAGATTAGTATAAATACATGTCTTGTATCTTGAGAGAAATATCATATAATTTAAGAAAATCTAATAATTAATTCTAATAAGATAAAATCAAAACAATTCGATTATAGATAATTTGTAGATAGTTAATTGATAAAATCTAAACCCTAAACATTTTCATATCTTTATTTTAAATTTAATTTATTAATTCTCATATTCTAATTCTAGTTTAATTTACTTTTAGTTAATATTCTGCCAAATATTATTCTAATTCTAGTTTAATTTACTTTTAGTTAATATTCTCCCAAATATCATTCTAATTCTAGTTTAATTTACTTTTAGTTAATATTCTCCCAAATATTGATCATGTAAATAATAAAAGAATTTTTAATTTTGATAATTGACAATCTTTTTTCGTGAAATCGACTCTCTATTTATTTATTATATTATTTATTAATGATATATGGATTTGCAGATGTATCCGTAACCATAAGCGGGTGAGGAAGATCCAAACATACAATGTATATAAATTGAACTAATTAATGTTATGTGAAATCTCTATGAATTTTCTATCAAGACTACTCTATAGAATATAAATGATCCCCAATTTGAAAATTATTAAGAATGGAAAAAGTAAAAAGTTAAAGAAGAAAAGTAATTGAGTTGCGAGTGACATGAGATTGCAAGAAATCATTGTTCAAGTCATAAAAGGCCATCATTTCCATTGAAAAATAAGCTTTGACGAGAGCACTAATTATAAGTGTAGATGAGCTTCCTTGTTAAAGTGAAAACTTTTGAAATCTTATTCACTCGTTATCTTAATTATGAAAAGGAAAGAGATATAATCTAAGTGATGGATCATAATTACTTAAATATATATAAAATTAAGATAGCAAGAACAAGTGAAGGTCCTAATCATATTCCCTATCCCTACCACCAATATATATATATACATATATATATTAATTAAGGGAAAGCTCAGAGAGTACAAATCATGCCATATAAAGATAAGATTTATATGGAGATTTTTCTATGTCGTACTAATGCAAGTACCAATCATGCCATATATCAGAAAAAGAAATGTAAGATTTGGAAATCATGCCTACTAAATTTCGAGTTCAAACTAGTTTTAGAAAGAATTAACTTAATGGTTCGCTAAATTATGTGATGTAATATTACTAATTAATTAATTTGATGTTGAAATATACCTTCCAAAGGGCATGACGGGGTAATGTCACCTGAATTTAGAAAAATCCAATAAAATTTATAAGAAAAAGAATTGTATGCTATGGGAGAAATCTAACACTATTTCATTGAAAAAGCCTAACTTTTTTTTTTTTTATTTTAATCGAGGATACATTTAATTTTCAATCTTTACTTTAAGCATATTTTTTATTTTATTAATTAAATTTCACTTTTAAACTCACATAGCTATAAAAAAGATTTAACAATATCATATCAAAACTAATTATTCAAAAAAAAAATTAGTATTTTTTACTTTAAAATTTGGATGCAACGAATAATTATAATCTACTTTTATTTTAATTTATGGTAATTTAAAATATTTTTATAATTATTTTAATATTTTTTATTATTTTGACATGACAACTTTAATTTTATATATATATATATATATATAAAGGACAAAAGCAGTACAAAACACTCGAGATCACTATTAAACTTGCTGGAAACTTTCTAGTCCCATCGCCTTTAATGTGACTAACGTGGAACACACTTGAAAAAGCATGTGCCGGGACGAGTTTAAGAGCCCAGGCCCAAACTCTTTTTTTGGTTTTTTAAAGCATGTATCGGGACGAGTTTAAGGGAGCCCTATTGAGCTGTCTATGTGGCAATAATTGGTGTTGTCACGTAGGCAGCTCTTTTTTTATTTTTTATTTTTATTTAAATCATTTTTATTGTTATTTAATAATTATTTTTAAAATAAAAAATATAATTTTTATTAATAAAATTAATTCATTAAATTCATATATTAAATTTATTAATAAAATTGTTGATTCTTATATGTTAAATTCATTAATAAAATTGTTAATAAAATTCAATAATTGCTTAAAGTATTAAAAAATTAAATTAAATTAAAAAATTCAACAATTGCTTTTCTTTTTTTTTAATTTTTTTATTTTTAACTAAAAAAATTAATATGTAGCTATTAATTATTGAATAATAATAATAATTTAGTTGAATTTTAATTTATTTTTCAATAATATGTAGCTAAAATTATAATTTAGTTGAAAATAATTTTTTTTACTTTCAAAATTATAATATTAGCTATTTTTTTGAAAAATTATAATTTTTTTTTATTTTCAGCTAAAATGATTAATATCTAGTTATTAATTATTAAATAATAATAATTTAATTGAATTTTTATTTTATTTTGAAAACAACATGTAGCTAGAATTATAATTTAGTTAAAAATAATTAGTTAAAATAATTTTTTGTATTTTAAAAATTATAATTTTAGCTATTATTTTGAAAATTAGTATTAAATAAGAAAATAAAAAAATAAAAAAATTAAACCACCTATATTATAATTAGTTTCAAATTATAATCTATTTATTTTTTAAAAATAATTATTAATTAAAAAAAAAAAAAGAGTTGCCTACGTGGCAGCACTAGGTGCTGCCACATAGTCAGCTCAACAGGGTTCTAGCGGTGAAATTAATACCGTTAGGGTTAAGGCCTTTTAAAGCCAAAATTGAAAGAAAAATGAAATAATTGAATAAAAAATATTTAAAAAGGTCTAACATGTCAAATTGTAAAGTGTCAAGAGCTTTTTTATACCTTCTTCCTAACATTTATAATTTCAATTAATGCGATTCATCCACATCTCATCCTTTTTTTTTAAATGTTTATTTAAAATAGAATTTATTTGCAGTAATATTTATTCAAATGACTATCAAATTATAATTATCAATTTTTTTAATATAATTTATTTACATTTGTATAAATTTGGTTGAAGATTTATTATTTGATAAATAATTATTTATTTTATAATAATTTAAAATTAATTTTAATAGAGTTAATTATTATCATATAAAATTGATTCTCAAAATTTCAAGTAGTATTTATGTGTTTATAAATATATATTATTTTATATTTTTATTTATTCTATTTTTAATAATAATTTCAATCATAATTATATACTTTTCCATTAAACAATTTTATTAGTCTAGTCTAAACAAAAAAAAAAAAAAAAAATCCTTTTTTTTTTTATTGGATTGGTCAAGAAGTGTATAATGATATATTAATCACAAAATTTGTATTGATTCAATTTCACATTTCACAATTTGTATTTTCTTAATTTTTTCAAATTAGCTAGGATTTGATTTTTTTTTTTTAACACAAAGTATATAATATCAATTTTAGAATTTAAAAAACCAATATAAAATTAGAAATAATAATCTTTATTAAAAGAAAGAAATAAATCATAGCAAACAGTGTATAAAATCATAAAATTTAGTATTCTTTTAGTACTAACAGCAAACAATATATACTACTATAAAATTTAATTTTTTTTTAGTATATAATTTTCATCTAAAATAAATTTATTATACTTTTAGAATATAATTAATATTTATTACTGTTTATACAAGTCATGAATTTCAAATAAAATAAAAAGCCACATCTAATAGTATATATTAAACAAAAAATAATATAATTCTAATAATAATTAATATCTAATACTATTTAACATTTAATTTATAGAATACACTAAATAAAATTCAATATACTTCCACAATTAAATTAGTGTTTAATACTAAATTTCGAGTTTAAACTAGTTTAAAAAAAATTAACTTAATGGTTTACTAAATTATGTGATGTAATATTACTAATTAATTAATTTGATATTGAAAGATACCTTCCAAGGGGCATGAGGGGGCAACGTCACATGGTTAAATCTAATAAATATGGTATGGATTAATGGTTCACTAAATTATATAAAAAAATAGATGAATTTAGAAAAATCTAATAAAAATTTATAAGAAAAAGAATTATATGCTTTGGGAGAAATCTAAAACTATTTCATTGGTAAAGCCGAACACTTTTTTATAAAAGATATATTTAATTTTTAATCTTTACTTTAAGCATATTTTTTTATTTTATTAATAAACTCACGACAGCTATAAAAAATTCAACAATATCATGTCAAACTCATTATTCAAAAAAAAAAAAAATTATTTTTTACTTTAAAATTCAGATGCAACAAACAATTATAATCAACTTTTTTTTCTAATTTATTCTAATTTAAAATATTTTTATATATACTTTAATATTTTTTTTATTATTTTGGGATGATAATTTTAATTATATATATATAGAGAGAGATAAAAATAAAAAAAAATAGAGTTTAAATGTGTACACACTTGAAAAAGCATGTAGTGGACGAGTTTAAAGGAGCCCAGGCC
This sequence comes from Reutealis trisperma, assembly GCA_947687605.1. Lineage (NCBI taxonomy): Eukaryota > Viridiplantae > Streptophyta > Magnoliopsida > Malpighiales > Euphorbiaceae > Reutealis > Reutealis trisperma. Next base: position 263,106 of record CANTUT010000967.1, read on the forward strand.
CAAACTGTCTCACTCTCTCACTATATATATATATATATATATGGGAATTAGATTAGTATAAGGGATTTTTATATAAATGGACTAAAAAAAACAACTTTTTTTACCACCTCAAGTATTTTTTTTTTTTTTGCAAAAATACCCTGTAAACTTTAAAAATATATATATATTTATAGCCTTCAATTAATGCGCTTCATCTATGTTTTATCCTTTTTTTTCAAATGCTTATTCAAGATAAAATTTATTTATATCAATGCTTATCCGAAAAATTATCAATTTTTTAATATGATTTATTTATATTTGTGTAAATTTGGTTGAAGATTTATTATTTGATAAATAATTATTTATTTTACAAAAATTTAAAACTAATTTTTTGTAGAATTAATTAATATCATTTAAAATTGATTCTCAAAATTTCAAATAATATTTATTTATTTATAAGTATGTATTATTTTTTATTTTAATTTATTTTATTTTCAATTAATGGTTTCAATCATAATTATATGTTTCTCCTCTATTAAACAATTTTGTTAGTTTAGTCTTGAAAAAAAAAAATTCCTCTTATGTTGATTGGACTGATACAAGAAGTGTATGATAGTATATTTATCATAAAATTTGTGTTGATTCTTTCACATCTCACAAATTTATATATTTAATTTTCCTTTTTTTTTTTTTTAATTTAGCTAGGATTTGATTCTTTTAAATAAAAAGTATATAATGTCAATTTTAGAATTTAAAAAATAATATAAAATTAGAAACACTAATCTTTTATTAAAAAAGGAACAAATCACAGTAAGTAGTACACATTATCATAAAATTTAGTACTCTTTTAGTACTAATAACAAACAGTATTCATTACCATAAAATTTATTTATTTATTTTTTATATATAATTCACATTTAAAATAAATTCAGTACACTTCCAGAATGTAATTAGTATCTACTAGGGGTGAGCATGGAGCCACGGGGATCCCGAACCAACCCGAATCTTCCAATCAAATATATTTATTGATCATTTGACTTTTTTCAAACTGAATCGTTCCGAATTTTTTACTTAGTACAGTTTTGGAGATTAATAAATATCCATACCAATAATCATATTACACCATATTGAAATCGAAGAACTGAAATTATAACCAATTATATATATATTAGCCACACTTTCTAAGAAAATTCAATAATATATAGGTAAAATAAATTACATTAAATTAAATTAAATATAAAAATTAATTATTAAGGTTGAATTCGACTTTAATAAGGTAAAATTTGACTTTAATAAGGTAGAATTTGACCTTCACAATTAATTATCAATTAACTTTAAACACTATAAATTTATAATTTTTATAATAATTACTATAAAATGGTAAATTTAATTTACACTATGTTATAAAAGTTTTACAATGATAAGTCATATACATAAACCTTTTTACTAAATGAAATTAGCCATCAAAATTGAGTTCAACTTTAATAAGGTTGAGTTCAACCTTAATATTAACCATATTAATAATATTGAATAATAATAACATAAACTTTAAAAAAATTATTAATCTATTTTTGAATAATATCAATTATTATTTTACTAAATGATATATATAATTTGTTTAAATATATATCACATAACTCATTGTTAAATAAATTACAAATTATTAATTATTTAAAAAAATAAATTGAATTAAATATCAAAATTAATTATTAATGATGAATTCGACCTTAATAAGATTGAATTTGACCTTATTAAGGTTGAATTCAATATTAATAATTAGTTATCAATCAACTTTAAATACTATAAATTTATAATTTTTATAATAATTACTATGAAAGGGTAAGTTTAAATTATACTATGCTATGAGAGTTTTATAATGATAGGTCATATGCCTAGACCTTTTTACTAAAAGATATTAGCTATTAATTATTCTTGAATAATATAAATTATTATTTTACTAAATGATGTATACAATTTTTTTTTAAAATATATATCGCATAGCTCACTATTAAATAAATTACAAATTATTAATTATTTAAAAAATTAAATTAAATTAAATATCAAAATTAATTAATAAGCTAGAATTCGACTTTAATAAAATAGAATTCGACGTTAATAGGGTAAATAGTGTAAATTTATAATTTTTATAATAACTACTATGATGTGGTAAATTTAATTTACAATATCCTAAGAGAGCTTTACGTCATAGTTCATATGCAATAAATTTTTTTTACTAAAAGATATTAGCCATAAAAGTTGAGTTGAGTTCCTTTGACAAAAATAAAATAAAATAAAATAAAGTTGAGTTCAATTTTGATAAAGTTGAATTCAATTTTATTATTAAAATTCAAATCTGCATTATAACATTGAATAATAATAACATATACTTTAAAAATAAATTATTAGTCTATTTTGAAATAATATAAATCAATATTTTACTAAATGATATATATATAATTTATTTAAATATATATCACATAACTCATTATTGAATAAATTACAAATTATTATTTATTTTAAAAATTAAATTAAATTAATATAAATTAAATTAAGTAACAAAAATTAATTATTAAGCTTGAATTCAACCCTAATAAGTTCAAATTTAACCCTAAGTCAAATTCGACCGCTATAAGGTCGAATTCGATCGTAGTAAGGTGAAAATGCATTGTATTAAGTTTGATTTCAATCTTTTAAAGTCAAACTGTATCTTATTATTATCAAATTTGACCTATTTATCCAAAATCCCTGATATCCGAACTGTATTGGCATGAACTATTACCCAGAATAATCAAACTGACTTGTACCAAAATGTCGGTACAAGTTGGTACTTCATTTTTACAAGTCGGGATTGGGTCCTTGATTTCTTCAATCTTAGAAGTTTCGGTTTGGTACAGAGATTTTGCAATCCCTGGCTTTACCCAAATTGTGCATAGCCCTAGTTTCTATTACTGTTTATACAAGTCACGAATTTCGAACAAAATAAAAAGTCACAACAAACAATACACATTAAATAAAAAATAACATACTTCTAAAAAATAATTAGTATATAATACTATTTAACATTTAATTTATGGAATAATTTAAATAAAATTTAGAATATTTTTACAATGAAATTAGTATCTATTACTATTTATACAAGCATAGATTTCAAACCAGATAAAAATCACAGCAAATATTATACATTAAAAGAAAAATAATATTCTTCTACTAAATTATTAGTATCTAATATAAATTCAATATGCTTCCAAAATGTAATTACTGTCTATATAAGCCATAGATTCCAAATAAAATAAAAAATTATAGCAAACAATATATATTAAACAAAAAAAAATATATTTCTAGTAAATAAATAGTATCTATTACTATTTAATATTTAATTTTATTTTTTAAGAAAATTCAACAAAAATTAACTTTTAAAATGAGATAATTTTTCAAATGGAAAATCATAAAATATTTACTGAACTAACTTAATTTTTCAAATGAAAAATCATAAAATATTTACTGAACTAACTTAAAACTATTATGAATTCTATTAAATTAATGTGCCATTACAAAATAAACCTAAAGCTTAAAAATGAAAAAAAAAAGTTAAAAAAAAGTAATTAGAAAAGTATAAATATGAAAAAAGAAAATTGAAAGGTTATAAATGTTAAAAATATAAAAAATAAGACATATGACCAAAATTCCTTAATATGGGAACATAAAAATCCAAAAATTAAAAAAATAACTTTTATGTCTTTTATTAAAAAAATAACTTTTATGTCTTTTAATTATTTTTTTTTTGTAAAAATATCCCGAACTTCTCTTTTCATTTACAAATTTAGCCTCTCTTCTTCTTTTTGCCTGTCAATATTTTATTTTTTTTTCTTTTTGCTATCATATATTGGTTTTACTTCTATTTAAAATAAAAAAAATTAATTTAATCATATTAAATTAATTTTATGAAAATTCAAAACGAATTAGCTACTAACCTATATTTAGATTGAAAATTATATAATTTATCTAAATTTATATATTAGATTTTTTATAAATTCATGCAATATCTTTTGTTTCATATAAAAATTAAATTTATATTTATAAAATTAAATACTTTTAAAATTATATTTTACTTGAAATTTTAAAAATTTTAAAAATAAGCAAATAAAAAATCATATCAAATAATATACATTGAATAAAAAAAAAAGTATACTTCTCGTAAATAATTAGTATCTAATATAAATTTACTGAACTAACTTAAAACTATTATGAATTCTATTAAATTAATGGGCCATTACAAAACAAACCTAAAGCTTAAAAATGAAAAAAAGAAAGTTAAAAAAGTATAAATATGAAAAAAGAAAATTGAAAGGTTATAAATGTTAAAAATATAAAAAATAAGACCAATGACCTAAATTCCTTAATATGGGAACATAAATAATCCAAAAATTAAAAAAATAACTTTTATGTCTTTTATTATTTTTTTTTTTTGCAAAAATGTCCCGATCTTCTCTTTTCATTTATAAATTTAGCCTCTCTTCTTCTTTTTGCCTATCAATGTTTTATTTTTTTTTTCTATTTTCCATCACATATTGGTTTTACTTCTATTTAAAATAAAAAAAATTAATTTAATCATATTAAATTAATTTTATGAAAATTCAAAATGAATTAACTACTAACCTATATTTAGATTAAAAATTATGTAATTTATCTAAATTTATATATTAGATTTTTTATAAATTCATACAATATCTTTTATTTCGTATAAAAATTAAATTTATATTTATAAAATTAAATAATTTTAAAATTATATTTTATTTGAAATTTTAAAAAATTTCAAAATAAGCAAATAAAAAGTCATATCAAATAATATACATTGAATAAAAAAAAGTATACTTATCGTAAATAATTAGTATTTAATATAAATTCACTATACTTATATAATGTAATTAGTATCTACTACTACTTGTACAAATTATAAATTTTGAAAAAAAAAATCACAATAAACAATATACATTAAATAAAAAATAGTATACTTCTTACAAATAATAAATATCTAATACTGTTTAATATTTAATTTACAAAATATGTTAAATCAAATTCAATATACTCACAATATAATTAGTATCTATTACTATTTATATAAGTCAAGAATTTCGAACAAAAATAAAAATTTCCAGCAAATAGTATACATTTCTATAAAATTTAGTGTTTTTTTTAGTAAATAATAAGTATCTAATATTGTTTATATATGATATTAATTTAATAAAACAAGCTTTTTTAATCAAAGCACCATTAATGGACTTGCATTTGTATAATTTGGAAGCATATACCCATTTTGAGTATGGAATGAAATTAATTGTGATATTTGAATTTATCTTTGCCTCATTCTAGGTTATAAGGAAAAAAAAAAAGGAAGGATTAATATTTGAAAGTTAATTACAACTTTCTTTTTTTGGTTTTCTTAATATATACACTTTGGTTTCTATTAATTTTCCATTATCAATTTCAATTCCTATATTACAAGCATTAAACATATGAACATAAAAAGGATTAACATTCTTCAAGAATTACAAAGCTAACAATAGGAGACTAAAACTCAAAATAAGTGCAGGAGATATAGACAAGGTGGACATAACAGAAAGACATGCAAAAATCTACTAAAAAAAAAAAAAACTTATTTACAATAGTCAATTCTTAAACAATTTTTACTATTATTATTAAAACTAGTAGTTGATTCATTTCATTATAAATTGTAAGGAAAAAAATTACATACAATATGATTTATAATTACAAAAATGTGAAATAAATTACAACAAATAACAATTATGAATTTTTTCTATATTATTGCAACTATTTTGATATGCTTTTTGGGTATATATCAAGTTTATATACCACTTAAATCTTTAACATCATCCTACAATTGGGATGTTTTTTTGCTAGTTTGTTTATTATAGCAGAAAATAGCATATATTGTGTAAAATTCACAATGTAATCTCTTATAATAATAATAATAATAATAATAATAAAGAAAGTAAAAAATAACAGCAAACAATACACATAAATATAAAATTCAGTATCCTTTTGATAAAAAATAATATCTAATATTGTCTATACATAATTTAATTTTATAAAATAGCTCATGAACCAAAGCAAATAATTTATATCATATAGTATAAATTAGAAACACAAATCTCTTATATAATAATAATAATAATAATAATAATAATAATAATAATAATAATAATAATAAATAAATAAATAAATAAATAAATATATAAATAAATAAATAAATATAAATAACAGCAACCAATGTACTATCTTATTACCGTCAAATTACATTGTATTAAGCTTAAATTTCAACCTTTTAAAGTTGAACTCTATCTTATTACCTTCAAATTTGACCTAATTATCCAAAATCATTAATATCCAAACTGTATTGGCCCAAACTATTACCCAAAATAACCGAACTAACTAGTACCAAAATGTTGATAGAAATCGTGACCGGTACTTCATTTTTACAAGTATGGACTTATTCCTAGATTTTTTCAATTTTTGAAGTTTTGGTTCGGTACAGAGATTTTGCAATCCCTACTATTGTTTTTACAAGTTATGAATTTTGAACAAAATAAAAAGTCACAGCAAACAATATACATCAAATAAAAAAATAACATATTTCTAACAAATAATTAGTATCTAATACTATTTAATATTTAATTTATGAAATATATTAAATAAAATTCAGTACACTTTCATAATGAAATTAGTATCTATTACTATTTATACAAGACGTGGATTTCAAACTAGATAAAAATCACAAGAAACAATACACATTAAACAAAAAATAGTATACTTCTAGTAAATTATTAGTATATAATATAAATTCAATATACTTTCAGAATGTAATTATTATCTATTATTGTCATGACCCGACTTAGGAGTACGTGACCGGTACTAGGGAACGGTAAAGTATAAAGCTTCTGAAACCTGTAGTAAGCCTAATTAAACATTTAACATAAATTAACCATTGTAAATGCTTGAGTATCTTATATTAATTAGTTTTTTACAAAGTTCCATTTATTAAATGACAATGCGAAGTTCTAAAGTGAAAACTTAACTTCACAACTCACAGAAAAATATAGAGCAACTAAGCAAGAAGGAGTGCAATGCTATCTTTAATAGTGAACTTATTTTCATTTAACTCTGCTACTAATTAAGCATGGAAAAATAATGTTGAACATGGATGAGCATTCTACTCAATGAGAAGATATAATTAATTTAACATATCAGGAGCCTGATAGTCTATATGTCACATTACATCACATATCATATATATCATAGATAAAATCATACAAGATGGAAACAATCAGTGAATCCAATCCTCATTTAAACCATCATAAGTAAAAAGCTAATCCTCTACATTAGCTCTCTTAAATTTCAATATAAGGCCATAGCGAGATCAACTCAAGCCTAGCCAAATTCTCTTATCCAATACATACAGCCACAGCTAGACCAGCTTAAGTTGGCCAACATCATTACATTTCATAAATCATATCATTCATTTCCGCATCTCATTATCATGTCATAATCGCATGCCTATGTTAGTATGAATCAAATCTACTTCACTCTATTTCCATTGCAAACACAAAGCACAAATCATTTATGTCATCAAGCATTTCATATAACATAAACATGCATCATGCTTCTATCTCTAATGTATATAATGATAATTAATATTATATATATATATACACATACATTTAATCATGCGTGAATGGATATCCATCAATTAAAACTAAATTAAAATATATCAACTTATAAATTTGATGAAACCATATGTACATTAGAATAGGAACAATCAACTTTACTTTTCTAAACTAGACTAAGTTATCCTAAAGATTCTATCGAAATTTCGGCGAAACCTCTCATAGATCTAGGACATTGCCCCCTGAAAGAAAAACAGTATCGCAATAATAATAACTCTACCCAGTCGCCCATCTTGGGCCTACAATCATGATCATCCCTTTCTCTATCAATCAATACAATATCATCATTATATTTAAGGTTATTGATTTAAATAAATTATACAATTATTTTATTTTTTCTTTTGACTTGAAAATTTAATATACTTTATATTATAGAATTTTTTATTATGTAAATATTAATAATATTAATATTGATAAAATCAATATATATAAGATCTTATTTATATGCATATACTCATTATTATGTTATTTAAATTTGCAATTAAATTCATTAACAATTATAAAAATTAAGGTAATTCCATAAAATGGTTTTTGTATAATTTACAAAATAATCTCATAAAATTAAATTCACTATAGCAAAATTTATCAAATAATTTCAATAATAAATTCCTTAACTATTTTATAAGCTAAATTCATGGAAATTTATATTGATCATAATTTTGTTCTTGTAAATTTAAAATAATATCTAAATTTATATCTTAAACTCTTAAAAATTAAATTTCTAGTTTAATTAATTTCCTTAATTAAATTATAATTACATATTTGTATAGATATAATGTAATTATTCATTAAAAATGTGAATTCTCATAAAAATCATTAATCTCAAATTTTTCATTAATATTTTTCTCATTTCAAATTAATATAAATTTCACCATTGCACATAAAAAATGAAAATAAAATAAATAAAATTCAACTTGCTGGAATTCCGGTCACTAGATGATCACCGGATTCCGGCCAAAAACTAAAATGTTCTTCAAAATTAGCAAATAGCATATCAAATTAAAGTACATGAAGAGTAGAGTCCAAATATATCAATATTGTCTGAAATCAAGATCGAAAAACAGTTGAAAACTTCTTCGCCGACAATTGCTTTGGACGGCTTGTGGGACCCACTCAAGAGGCCATTTGCTTTGCGCCTCTGTTTAGAATATGTTTAATATTTAATATACATTTACTGAGTCCCAAGAAATAATATCCCTCTCTAATAATGTTTTGGGCGGTAAGTAAAAAAAAAAATGTTATTTGCCCATTGGAAAAGGGGACAACTTCAACTTTACTTTTTAAAAGACGGGCAACAGCTCTCCCTTACTCTAATTGGTGGACAATATCTATCCACTACCATATTTGATAGATAATAATCATGGTTGACTTTAACAAGACCGCTCATTGCTTGTAGCAACCCAAAATTTTATTTTATTTTAGAAAATTTAATTTTTGTATAGATATATAATTATTTAATTATATGTACTAGTTTGGTATTTAAAGTTTCATTTTTACAGAATTTTAGATTTTATGATTTTGAAAAGTATATTATTAATCATAAATTTTATTTAAATTTTAAAATATGTGAATTTAATATAAAGAAAATATTTTTATTTATTTATTCTTGAAAATGCTTAATTAAATTTTAATTAGCTATTATGAAATTTCTTTAAGAATTATTTGTAAATTATTTAAAGTTTAAGATTGTTATTATTATCATCATTATCATCATCATAAAACAAAAGAAATGTTTTAATTTGTTTAGCACATTTGATTTGCTAAGAATAGCCAATTAGATGGCTGCCTCTACTCCTAACTAGCAGAACACATAGAGAGAGAGAGAGAGAGAGAGAGAGATAGAGAGAATGAAAGATGATCTGGCCATAGCAATTCCGATCGGTGGTTGCTGTGTGAAGCTCGACAAATGGGGATCACCACAACACCAACATTGATTAGAAACGTGGTGATCGTCGATGTACTTAAAGAGAGAGAGAGTCACCAGCGCCAAAGCTTTTGAAGCAAATGTCGGCCGTTTTCAGCGGTTGATTTAGATGGAGTTGGTACCATTTTTCTTGTTTTGATTAGAGCTTTCTATTGATACCTGCTACCAAAATTGCTAATCAAAATTTATACTGCTACACCTTTAAGGCTAGATGTCTGATCATTGGTAGTGAGTGGTGAAGAGTGGTCGCCAAATTTGAGCACTGACGTCAAGGAGCATCTGGGGATGTGGTTTTCACCTTAATCCGCCACTAGTAGGGAGCTTGGTTGACCGGCCGTGCTCCGGCAGCGGCGCGTGGTGGTGATGAGCAAATTCGATTCTAGCAGCTTCATTTCATTGTATTGATGTAATTTTTGACCCTCGTTCAATTAGATTTTTGCATGGGTAAGTCCAAAATTTCGAATATCATAGTGGTGCCTTGAATTTCAGATTATATTGTTTGAAATGTATTTATATTCGAATTATAAATATGTCTTTGATGTTAATTGATGAATTTGAAATTAATTTGAATATTCATGAAATTAATGAGTTGAAGTTATATTATGAAAATATATGAATTTAATTGAGATATAGTTAAATTATCGACAATCTTCTAATAATTATATAATTAATTACTAGTAAGTTAAATGAAATTAAAACAATTCTATCAAGCAAATGAAATTAATTTTATGAAATAAATTAATTGATGTTATTAGGATTAATTTTGGTTTATGTTTATAAATTATTATGCAATCTTATGAAATTTTTAAGAATAAAATTATATGATCAATTAGAATTTGATTAATTGATAGATTTAGTTTATTTTATAATTTTATGTGGTTCTTTAAATAGTAATTATATGAATTTATTTATTATATATGAATTCATAATTACTATGATTTTCTATGAATTGAATTATAAGAGTTCATTTATGTGTTTTCCTTAGTAAGTAAAATTATAATGATTTTGAAGAATTATAAGTTAATTTTATTTTATTGGAAAATGAAGAAAATTGAATTTAAATGAATTATAGACTTAGTTAATTTTATTTAATAAATGAGTTTAATTGCTAAATAATTTATTAATACAAGTTAATAGGAAATAACCTTTTGTTTTTATTCATTTTTAGTTGCATGATTCCTAGAAATATTTTTAAATTGTTAAAGATGTCTTTATGTTTTATATATATTAGAATATCTTGTATAAATATGTATGCTTGGGATTGTACTTGATTGATGATTGAGATTGGTTTTGAATTGAGTGATTGGGTTTGTTGTGTTGATTGTTGAGTTTGAGATCCTAGAGGGGGTTGTAAAATTGTGCTTGATTGTCGTGAATTATGATCATAATTTAGAAGTGTTTATTTCTTTTATTTCAGTGGGGCTATATCCTAGTTATAGAAGAGACTCTCAGCCAAAATTTCAGCAGAATCTTAAGGGTAATTGAGTAGAATTCTAGAGATTAAAATTCAAGTCATCTGTATTATAATAACCTTCTTCTTTATATAGTATTAGCATTTCTTGTGTCCTTCCAGTGATAAGATGTTGCACTCTGAGAGGAAAGTTGGTTGGATTTTTCATAAAGTCTGTGAGTGATACTCTATAATATGTTTTCCTTTTTTTTTTTTTTTTTTTTTTTTTTTTTTTTTTTATGTATTTGCATTTATTGTGTGTGTGTGTGTGTGTGTGTATATATATATATATATGTATAGAGTGACGCCGTAGCGACACTCTGGAGACGAAAATAATTTTCATCCAGTGTAATGTTTTTTGTGACGCCTTTGTGATACTTTTGTGATGCTTATACCTAGCGATGCTAGCTAAACGTCATTATAATTGATGCTATGATTTGGCGGCAAGAGTTGCATCTTTGTAGTGACGCCACTGGCCGTGGTTAGTTTGCAACACATATAGGAGGCGTCACTTATTTTGGCGCTAAATTTCCTCCAAATTTAGAGAGTAATTTGGCGACACAATAACGATGCTGTTTTGATGTAGTGATGCTTTTATGTGTTGCGACACTTGTTCTGTGTCGCTAAAGTAGTATTAGTGAGACGCCCCTAATGATGCTATTTCATACTCAACGACACCATTTAGGCATCATTATGGTATCAGGTATTAATTCATAACCATGTTCTTTCTTTCCCATTTTCTTCTCTCTCTTTCTTTCTCTCTCTTTCTCTCTCTCTCAATTGCACCGCTCGCCCATTCCTCTCTCTGTCTGGCCGTCGCACACTGGCCATTCACCATCACATGTCCCAGCCATTCGCTTTCGCACATTTAGTGGTTATTCTCCACTTCTAGTTGTTGTTCTTCCCAGCCAAGTAAGGTTTGAATTTGATTTTGATTTATCTTTTTTTATTTTAATTTGCTGAATAATTTTTTTTAATCTATTGAAGCTCCATTCTGCCTAAGGTTCACCATTCGCCATTCACCCTCATAGCTATTTTAGGTAAATTTTTTTTTTTGTAGTTTGATTTTTTTTTGTTTATTTGTTGTATTTCTTTAATTTTGTATTTTGTAATGCTTCTAGTTGTAATGCTCAACCCCATCAATTTCCATATAAAGTTTTGTGAACCCTTAATTTTACACTCTCAGCATCTAATCGCAGCCTTAGTATTTGGTGAATTTAACTTATTGCGCGGAGCTATTACAGTGATCCCGCTAACTAGTTAGCGGGCAGGGGTTTGAGGGCAGCGCCCTTGAAAAAAAATTTTTTTAGACTTCATTTACATTGCCATCAAACATCCAAAATTTTCAAACTCCATACCAACAACCAATCTCAAAAAAAAAAAAAAAAAAAAAGCTGTCTCAAAAAATGTGCCAGCGCCACATGGTGTGCGGCACCGCGTCAGAGCTGTGTGGCATCGCATACCCTTTGTGTAGCGCACCACAAATGCCTGATGCGGTGCCACACAGGCCTGGTGCGACGCTGCACTAGGCTCTGCGAGCTCTGGTTCCTATGGGCCCCATATGTGCAGAAAATGACCCTTTTACCCCTTTGAGTCCAATTTTCAGCCATTTCTACCCCTACCCCTTATAGTCTTTTCACATTTTCGTTACCTAAACTGCCCTCACTCACTTTTCCTATAAATACCCCATGCATTTCTCATTCCAAGACACCTTTTGAATTTGAGTAGATTGTTATTCTCAAATTCCTCTATTCTTCTCCCTCCAATCACTCTGTAATTAATTAACTAATCTTTTTAATTAATTAATTACCTCACCCTAACCAAGTTAATTAATCTTTTTAATTAACTAAAATTTTTTAATTAATCACTCTTTTTTAAAAAATCATTCATTTTTCAAAAATCAAATTAATCATTTTTCTTAATTCACTTTTCATCCAAATTAATTAATTAATCTTTTTAATTAATTAATCCATCCCTTTCGTCATATTAATTAATTAATCATTTTAATTAATTAATTAATCTTCCAATCTATCTAATCACCTGGTTATGATAAAACGGAATTTCGGTCCGGTAAAACCCTTCGCCTACCAAAATTCAAGGTATTAGCCTTTTTCCTCACTTTCAACACACCCAAACCAAAATCAATCTAATCAACTCTTAAACCCCTCCACTTAATCGTGGAATGAACTACGTGGGTTTTGATCCTTATTCAATGGGGTACGTAGGCATGTTTGGAATTTAAATCCAAATCTCAAATCTAAATCCCAATCAATCTTCTTTTTCTCTTTTTTTTTTAAAATTAATTTTTGAATATTTTATTTTACCATGCATTCATATTATGCCATATTCATACATTTTCTTTAATATTATAAATGTTATTCATGAAATCCAATTTTCAAGTCAAATTAAAATTGAGAGCCGAATTTTGATTATTTAAAACCAAAAACCTAATCCCCGAGCTCAACATGGTTCGAGGCTAGTGATTTTGTCCATGGGCAAATTAAATTAAAAATTAATGAATTTGAGTCAATTGTGTTTTTCCTTAATTTTTCCATTTAGAAAAAAATTATGGTGGCGACTCCCAAAATCATTTTTAAAATCAACTAAATCTGAACCCAAGGGTTCTATTATGAGACTAAACCTGAATGAGCATCCTGATTCCCTCTAGCGGACCGGGCTGGTGCTCGGGCGAGACCTCACAAGTTTACTACTACTATATACCTTCAAATCATAGATAACTAATGATGGTTTCCAAGTACTATGGATAAATTGTACAATTCCTAATTTAATGTTTAGCTTAATTCACTTCAAAATCAATTCTTAATTGGTTAGTTTAATTATTTTTAAAATGTAATTTTTATAAATTAATCAAAAAGGAAATGGCTGATTCAAATTACAAAGCCTAAAAATCAGCTTACAATTGTTGCCATTCTTTTAAAATTTCCCTTTTATATGCAATTTGATTATTGAAATTGCAAATATAGTATCAGGTTATATATATATATATATATATATATATATATATATATATATATATATATATATATATATATATATATATATATATATATATATATATATATATACATACATATATATATATATATATATATATATATATATATATATATATATATGTATATATATATATATATATATGTATATACATATATATATATATATATGTATATGTATGTATATACATATATATATATGTATGTATATACATATATATATATGTATGTATATACATATATATATATGTATGTATATACATATATATATATGTATGTATATACATATATATATATATATATATATATATATATATATATATATATATATATATATATATATATATATATATATATATATATATATATATATATATATATAGACATATATATATATATATACACATATATGTATATACATACATATATATGTATATATATACATATATATATATATATATACATATATATACATATATATATATATATATATATATACATATACATATATATATACATACATATATATATATATATATATATATATATATATATATATATATATATATATATATATATATATATATATATATATATATAAAATTGATTTGATATCAATTAATAAGATTTTGATCAAATTGATTTAACGTGTCCTATTAGATGAAAAATATAAAGATGATTAAAAGAAATTAATTAAGGTTAAAATTTTGTTAATTTTATTTTAGAAATCTTAAATGATTGATGCGTTTCAATGAGTTAAAAATTATGACTTGATTACCTCTACACTCAAACTATTTTCCTTAATATTTATATCTATTAAGTAAATGCATATATGTTTAATTAAAATAGGAATGCATTTTAAAAAAAAAATTATAATAGGATACAATCAAGCATAACAATATGAAATAAAATAAAAATTCAATATAATAAATTAACAAAAAAAAATAATTTAATCACATACATTATTCTTTATCATGCACTATCTACCAAATATGCACTAGGGTTTATAGGTCCCTAGTAGCTAGCTATAGCTACTAATTGAATTAATTAGAAATTGCACTTTTAAGTGCTCCTCCATATGAAGATTCAACCTTTTAAACCTTATTCTTCCTCATAAATGAACCCATCAAATAACAATTTTATACCATTAGAGAATTTTAGGTCATCATATAATAATTATGATCAGAATTCATGACTTTCTCCAATAATAATCATCAACTCCAACCACCTAATGTCCTTCTTATCAACTTTCCTGATAATATCCAAACATACATTAAAAGTCAAAAGCACCAATACAGTTGCCATTTTGCAAATATTATGCCTACCAACAAAACTTTTGCAATTTAAAATGACACTGAATTGATGTAACTATTGCAAACAAAATGAGCAAAAATTTCGAAGTTACAAGAATAGAGTATAATCATGTTATACCAGAAAATTTTCATTGAAGGTGGTAACAAAATTCTAATTGGAGTCAAGCAATAATAATATTTCTTTAGTCCAGTTAATTTTGATGCCAACTTTAATGAAAATTTTCTAGTATTTAAATAAACAAATATCATTAATTAAATTAATTAATGTTAATTAATTACAAAGTAATTATTGAAAATATCAATGTACTCGAATGTTAGATTTGGCTCATGCATAATGAAATGATTTTTGTACAAAGACATGTTAGTTTCATAACATGAATGGAGATACAATGATATTCTTCTTCCCTATTGCGATGCTGGCGTGTATTTGTACAAAAATCATTTTATTATGCATGAGTCATAATTAAAATAATAAGTATAATTGATGTTTATAATTACTTTGTAATATATGAAATTTTTTATTTCGATCGCTCATGTATTTTATCTCATATATATTTGTTTAATTTTTAGGATGAGATCATGACATTCAAACCTAGTAGGCATTAGAGGATGTGGTGCACCTGGTGGGCATGGTAAGCGAGGCACCATTATAGTGCCAGTCCCATTGGCAGGCGAATCACCAGCTACATCTTCATTCCCTACTCCTGCTCCGCCTGCTTAATTTATAGGGAGCATATCTTCAGAACCTACACCGCCACCTGGTGCTCCATTAGAGGGTCCTACAGCTGCACCTTCACAGGATCTCTCACAGTCCTCCATTGGTCCATCAATGGCTGAGAGCACCTCTTCCACAGAGCAAAAGAGGGTCAGACTTGATGAGAAGAGAAAGTAAGTAAACTTATTTGATTACTTTGTTATTTATTTATACAGTGACAATTTCAAAGTACATGCTAATTTTTTTTTACAATATTTTGCTGCATATAGGTTATATGAGTTATTCTCTATTGCTACCTAGATTACATCCATCATAAAGCAGATGGTTTCTTCGACTGGGTATGCATGGAAGTATGTAACCGAAGAGGAGTGAAACACATATTTTAGAGAGTTTAAGGTATAATTTATTTTTAATTATTTGTTTATATATATATATATATATATATATATATATATATATATATATATATATATATATATATATATATATATTGAAATTATTTTGAAATTGGAATTGAAATGATTGTGTTGAAATTGGAATATAGATTGTATTTGTTCTTTTTAGAGGGTTTTATTAATATTACATGGAAAATCCTGCTGAAATTTCCATAAATTTAATAATTTCTAAGTTTTGCATGTTTGTATATTAATTATTGTCAACAATTTTTAGTAATTAGTTGTGAATATCTAGAATGAAATTGGATATTGGATTATATAATTTGTTTGTTTTTAATTAACAAAAATATTATGAGTAGGATCTGTCCTTGGAGGCTGCTATTAGGGGAGCATTTGATTCCTTAGCATGTAAGAGTAAGTTCTACCCGCTCTGAATATTGATGATGCAGCTACTAATTCACTAGAGAACCAAAAGCAGACTCAGTCACCACCACCACCACCACAGTGATACTTTTTATTGAATTTGTAGTATAGTTTTTCTTTTATTTTTTGTTCTTTTATGTGAATATTAGATAATATAATTTTTTAATTTATGTACAGTATTTACATTAAGATTTATTTTAAATCTTATAATTAAAATTTTTATTTTTATTGATTTAATTTATATTAATTTTAAATTTTATTGTATATTAATTAAATGTAATGAAATTAAATCCAAAAAATAAAAATTAATATTACTCAATTTAGTGATGTCGTTGCAACACCAATATGGCATCGCTGTTTTCCTCAAAATATACTATCCAAAAGCGACCCGCAAGTATACGAGGCAATTGTAGTACATCGAAAATACCCAAGGTCATATCTCTCAAGGAATTGCAAATGGAAATCTTTATCTCAATTTAAAGCAAATTAAATGAAAAGAATTTGAATGATTTGAATTTGAAAAGAAATAATTGCAAAATAGTAAATTAAAAGAAAATATGGATTAAAATGTAATAGGTTTAAATGCAATGAATGAAGGATGCTTAAGGTTTATATTCAGTTTATCAATCCTATATGTTCATGAATGTACCCATTTGATTATGCTTAAAACTTTGATTATGCTTAAAACCTTAGTTTCTAACAACTCAGAGAATAAAAATCAATTTATTAGCAATCGCATTCACAGAAATCATTTTATCAAATCATATATTAAAAACTAATGCATAATTTTAAAACTTATATTTCTAATTTGTTTTAAGATCCTAAAGGAATGAATTCTGGAATTGAACTTCAACTCTCGTTTATTCGTTCAAAACCTAAGTCAAACAATTGGTAGCTAAGCAATTGTTCAATAACAATCAATCAATTCAATTAGGAATAATAAAAATAATCAAAAGGGATTATATTAAATTCCATATCATGAACATATTATACAAACCCTAGACAAGGATGAAATTAGCTCATGAGAAATAAAGAATTCATCATAATTTTATTATAATCAAAAGAATCCATTGAATCAATTCTATCAATTCAATAATGTCAAAAAGATTTATAATAACGAAATAAGAATTAAACCATGTTAATCAATCCATTTTTTCTGATTCAATCTCTTAAATCTTCACAAACGAATTGCCCAAGAACAAAATTCTAATCCAAGTATTGAAATATGAAAACTAAAAAAAAATTAAGAGAATAGAAAATTGGAAAAGAAGAACTATCCAAAAATTCAGATGATTTTCTTCCTCCAGATGACCCTATTTAAAACAACAAAACTTCTTCTTTTGTTTTCACTTTCCTAAAATATTCTAGGGTTAAAAATCCTTCAAAATCTCGGATAATCTTCAATATCTACTCAGAGGTGATGCAATGGGCATTGGGAATCTATAGCTAGGCACTGGGCACTGGTGGGTTGTAGGAAGCAAGCTATTGTAAGGCACTAGTGAGCTTGTGGGCTACAGAAAGCAAGTTGCTGCATGGCGCTGGGCCTTGCTGTGTGGCACTGGGGCTGTATTAGCTGTAGGCAACAAGCTGCTGCGAGTGCCAGGAGTCTGCTACGTGGCACTGGGGCTACATTGACTGTAGGCAATAAGTTGCTGCTTGTGCCGAGAGTCTACTGTGCGGCGCTGGGGTTGCTGGCTTGCTTCCGCACTATGACAAGCTGTCCAATGTGCAACGTTCCACTGAATTTTTTTATTTAGCCCAAGTATCTTCCATTTCTGCAATTATTATTGCAACTGAAAACAACTTAACAAACACATTAAAAGCACCATAAAATCATAAAAATAAACAATAAACTAACAATAAAGAAACCAAAAATAAGATAAAACTATGCCAAAACAACTACCCCACACTTAGAAATTTGCTTGTCCTCAAGCAAAAATTATGGCATAAAATAAGAACTCAACAATCATTAAGCAATCTAAGTACTCACAAAGCAGCAACCTTAGCAAAAACACTTCAAATGTATGCATAAGTTTTCTCTTCTAAGGAATTAGTTATCCCCAAACAAAGCTAACATGATAGACCACACACTCAACTAAGTATTTCTCTCAAGTTGCAAAGAATAATTGCTCAAAACCAAAATTGAAGGCAAAGTACCATAAACTTGCTTATTAATCTAATCTCCACTACTAATTTAATTCAAGGCATCAATCAAAAGGTCTTTCATTTGGTTGTAATGGGGCTAGGGTAATGGTAGGAAAAAGGGAAAAATAAGTTTATCATTGAGTTATTGAGCATTCAAAGACCAAATAATAACTTAAACACTTAAAGACACACTATTTAACCATTTCTTCACAAACTCATTGCAAAATCTTTCCATATTCTATATAACCACACTTGCAATGCAATTCACATGTTCAAAAAATAATAGACTTCATTAAAAACTTTTTTTTTATTATTTTTATTATTTATTTATTTATTTATTTATTTTATTTTATTTTTTATTATTTTATTTTTATTTTTATTTTTTAGCAAAATGAAGTTTTCATTATCATGATATACAGAAGAATATGTTCTCCCACCCCACACTTCAAAACTTTGCTTGACTTCAAGCAATATCAACACACTCAATCCTTCAAGAAAATTATTTTTAAATGCTCAAAAACCTCAATGAGGGACAAAACAGATGAAAATTATAGTGAAGGGATGAGTTAAATTATGTGTTTCCAAAGAAAAGGTCAAGGCTGAAAGTGGCTCACTAAAGGAAATAAACATTCACGGTTGGCCATTTAAGCTAAAGGGTGAACTTTAATGCCTTAATCATTTTAATGCCTGAATTGAAATTAATATGTGGTCTCAAAAAGTATATCTAAGCAAGCTCTAAAGATGCACAATCAACATGGTACACAATATTGCAATAAAGAAAAAGTGTTTAGGCTCAAATATTCTCATCATAATAAGGTAAAGTTTATCATGCTTTGAAATGAAATAGAGGCAAACAAAAACATTTTAAGATCATAACAAGTGCAAAAATATTTGAAACATTCAAACTTGAGATTGCTAGCAAAATTTTCCTTAAACCATAAGACAATTCATTTAATCCACCAATTATGCTATAACATCAACTCAAAAGATAAAACAACTTTCATAGATAGGTAGGTAAAACACAAAATTAGAATTTTAAAAACATAATTTTAAAGACAATGATGGGCTGCCTCCAATCGAGCGCTTCTTTAACGTTGTCTTAGCTAGACGTTTTGGAAGACATTAAGGAACCTTAAATTCCTTAAATTTTTTCACTCCCTTAAAATGTGGTTTAACTCTTTGACCATTGACTCTAAAAATTTTATCTCTATGAAAGTTAAACAAATCTATTGCTCTAGAGGGATGTATCATATTCACAATAAAAGGACCATTCCAGTGGGGTTTAGATTTACCTGGATTGTGATGCCACCACGAGTTATAGAGTAGTACTTTCATACCTGGTTTAAGGGATTTTTAGACATGGCTTTGATCAAGAAGAGGTTTGGCTTGTTCCTTGAACATTTGGGAGCTCACATACATTTCTTCCTGAGGCTCAACCAACCTAGGCATCTGTAGCATTTTTTTTTATCATAGGATTCCTACAAGAGAACATCTTTGATAGCAGTATCAAAGGATTCAATAGAAGAGCATTCCTCAATAAGTGATGTGGTAGGAATAAATAATCTATTAAAAATGGAAAATTCAATAGTTTGGCCCAAAATAGTCATAGTCAATTTCCTATTTTTAACATCAATCAAAGTATTAGTAGTTGCCATAAAAGGTCTACCTAACAAGATATGCAGTTCTGACCTATTAGACAACTCATCTCCTATATCCAACACCACAAAATCAAAAGGCACTATCAACCCTTCTACTTGTACTAGCACGTCTTCTATAATCCCCCTAGGAAATCTCAATGACTTATCAGCTAATTGCAAGCTCATTTTGGTGGGTTTCGGCTCTCTTATATTCAATTGCTTAAATAAGGCATATGGCATCAAATTAATACTAGCACCTAAATCTAACATGCCTTTAGCTTTTTCACCACTGCCCATACTAAGTCAATGAGAAAACTACTAGGATCCTTAGATTTTAGAGGTAATTTTTGCTAGAGTACAACATTAATCACCTCAGACACTACTACTTTCTTCTCCATCTCTAGCCTCATTTTTTTAGAATTCTGTTCCTTAAAAAATTTTCCATATGCAGGCATATTTTTAATCACATCAAATAAGGGCAAATTAATACTCACATTGGATAGCATTATGAAAAGCTCATCAAATTGCTTGTCTTGCTTACCATTTTTTAAATGGCCTGGAAATGGAATTAGGAGGTCAATAAGGATCGTTCGCTTTGTGTAACTTAAATTGAGAGGGTGTCTCCTTCTCTTTCTCTTCCTCCATTTAAAACTTGATAGGTTTATGGCTTTGCCTTTCTTCTTCTAGCTTTTTTGGTAGAACACTTGTGTAGTTAGAAACTTTAACAACATTATCATTTATTTGCTTACCACTTCAAAGAAGCGTGATGGACTTAGCTTGCTTTGGTTGGCTAGGAAGTTTCCCTTTTTGATTTGATTGCACCTGTTTTGCAATCTAACCAACTTGAATCTCTACATTTCGCACTGCTACTTCCAAAGATTCAAATCTTTTGTCATTAGCCTCTTGAATTTTAGTGCTAGCTTGAATGAAAGCATTCAAGCTATCCTCCAAAGATGGCTTCCTTTGTTGTTGCTGCTTTGATGATTCTCCTTAGAACGGTTGGCCTCTTTGCATCATTTGAAATTGAGGCTGTTGCTGCTGTTGGTTGTTGTTTCTCCAGGAAAAGTTTGGATGGTTCCTCTAACCTTGGTTGTAAGTGTTAGAGAAGGGGTCATTTGTTATCCTAGGTTAGAAACCATCCAAGACTTATGCTTGCTCATAATCACCTGTAAAAGAATCAAAACTCAAAGGGTAAACATTAGCACTATGGAAAAAAATGCCATAAACTCCATATACCTCTTATTGCTATGCTGGTGTGTTTCTCTTCATAGATAAAAGCTTGATTTGTCAAGTGGGTTCGGCTATTTGCATAGCCATATCCTTGTTAGAAGCTCCTTCTTGAACTCCCACTCTTTTTCCCCTTGCGCTTTGCTGCTGAGAATTAGCACCAAGCATCTCAAAAAGGTCATAAGTTCCTTTAGTAGTGATCTCTCCCATTACCCCTCCAACTATATTATCCACTATGCTTTGGCTTTGGAATGTGAGCCCATCATAAAAGAACTGATTAAGCAATTACAGTGGATAGTGATGATAGAGGTACTGAATTTGCAACATCTTGAAACTTTTCCATGCCTCATGAAAAGGTTCTCCTTTCATTTGTGTGAAGGTTACAATCTTTGATCTCAAATCAGTTGTTTTTTGTTGAGAGTAAAACTTCCCCATAAATTTATTATACACCTCCTCCTAAGTGGTTAATGAATCGGGAGTGAGTGTCATCAACCAAGATTTAGCTTTATCCTTCAAGGTGTAAGGAAAGCATCTCATCCTCAATTGATCTTCATTTAGACCTTGTAAAGGAAAGGTCTGTATGGTGGAGTAGAATTCCTCGATGAAATTGAGGGATCTTTATTTGGCACCCCATAAAAGGATGGAAGCATGTTGTAGTGGATGTTCTTCAATTCATAATTTCTGGCAGCCACATTAAGTTTAATGCAAGATGTTGTGGTGCCTATGATTGGCCTAGTATAATCCTTCGTATGCTTGCTTTCTTGTGCCAAGATGTGTGGTTATTCCTCTTGATCTTCTATCCCTAGATCCTTGGGATCTATTGGATCAACCTGGTCCCTGTTGGGCTATAGTCTTCTTCTTGCTCCACCTAGCTTGTGAACGTTATTAATAAAAAGGACAAGCTCTTCTTCCAAAGATCTTCTCCCTTGCATAAAAATTTCGAAAAACAAATGTAAATAAAAACTAAAAACAAAAATAATTATAGTGAAATAAACAAATTCACTTTGCAATTCCCCAACAACGACACCAAAAACTTGTTTATCTCAAAATATACTATCCAAAAGCAACCCGTAAGTATACGAGGCAATTGTAGTATATCAGAAGCACCCAAGGTCATATCTCTCAAGAAATTGCAAATGGAAATATTTGTCTCAATTTAAAGCAAATTAAATGAAAAGAATTTGAATGATTTGATTTTGAAAAGAAATAATTGAAAACAGGAAATTAAAAGAAAATGTGGATTAAAATGTAATAGGTTTAAATGAAATGAATGAAGGATACCTAGGGTTTGTATTCAATTTATCAATCCTATATGTTCATGAATGTACCTATTTGATTATGCTTAAAACCTTTGTTTCTAACAACTCAAAGAACAAAGATCAATCTATTAGCAATCGCATTCATAGAAGTCATTCTATCAAATCATATATCAAAAACTAAAGTATAATCTTAAAACTTATATTTCTAATTCGTTTTAAGATCATAAAGGAATGAATTATGGAATTGAACTTCAACTCTCGTTCATTCATTCAAAACCTAAGTCAAACAATTGGTAGTTAAGCAATTATTCAATAACAATCAATCAATTCAATTAGGAATAATCAAAATAATCAAAAGGGATTATATTCAATTTTATATCATGAACACATCATTCAAACCCTAGACAAGGATGAAATTAGCTCATGGAAAATAAAGAATTCATCATAATTTTATTATAATCAAAAGAATCCATTGAATCAATTCTATCAATTCAATAATCTCAAAAAGAATTATAATAAAGAAATAAGAATTAAACCACATTGATCAATCCATTTTATCTAATTCAATCTCTTGAATCTTCACAAATGAATTCCCCAAGAACAAAATTTTAATCTAAGTGTTGAAATCTAAAAACTAATAAAAAATTAAGAGAATAGAAAATTGGAAGAGAAGATACTATCCAAAAATTTAGATGATTCTCTTCCTCTAAATGGCCCTATTTAAAATAACAAAACTTCTTCTTCTGTTTTCACTTTCCTAAAATATTCTAGGGTTAAAAATCCTTTGAAATCTCAGATAATCTTCAATATCTGCTCAAAGGTGATGCAGCGAGCACTAGGAATCTATAGCTAGGCACTGGGCACTGGTGGGTTGTAAGAACCAAGCTGCTGCGGGGTGTTGGAGAGCTGCTGCGGGGTGTGGGTTGCAGGAAGCAAGTTGCTGCATGGCACTGGGCTGCATTGGCTGTAGGGAACAAGCTGCTGGGAGTGCTGGGAGTCTACTACATGGCACTAGGGCTACGTTGGTTACTAGCAACAAGCTGTTGCGGGTGCCAGAAGTCAACTGTGTGGCATTGGGGTTGCTAGCTTGCTTCCGCACTATGACAAGCTATCCAACATGCAATGTTCTGCCAAATTTTCCAATTTAGCCCAAGTACCTTCCATTTCTGCAATTATTATTGCAACTGAAAATAACTTAACAAACACATTAAAAGCATCATAAAATCATAAAAATAAACTATAAATTAACAATTAAAGAAACCAAAAATAAGATAAAACTAAGCCAAAACAATTGCCAAATTTTACAACACTAAAACAATGTCACTAAAGGAAAATAGGGAGTATATAATCCCTCACCTTAGTGATGCCACTAGCGACACAAAAGGCATCGTAGATTAGTGATGCCAGAGTACAGTCCCTATAGTGTTGCTATATGGTTTGTCTCCTCAATTTTGGTCTTCCAAATAGAGACAACTTTTATTACCTAGCGATTGTCATCGCTAATTAGCGACGCCGTTGCAAGCATCGCTAACTACTGGCACCTCATCGCTAAATCTGCTTAGCAACAAGTCATTTGGGCATCACAATGGCATTGTTATTTGTGATAGCGATGTCTTTTGTTAGGTTAGGCATCGCTATTTTATTAAATTCTTATAGTGCATGATTGATGAATTAATAATTGTTGTTGCATATTATTTGTGATTGACAAATAGGAATTGTAACACGCTAGGTATCCCTCGATCACTAAAGGCTCCAAGTGTAGTGTAGAATTGAGTAAAATAAGAGGTGAGAGAAGAAGAATAGGTAGTTAAGAACCAAAATTCTAAAAAGAGTTTGGGTTTAGAAATGGAGATGCTAAAAGTAGAATCAGTGAATTCTAACTTCAAAGAGAGGTTCTTAGGATTTATTTGGAGAATTTAAGTAAATATGAGGATGTTAGAAGTAGTGGAAATCAAGCATTGAGTTAAAAGTGAGCTTAGAAAATACTTGAGTAAAATTGGTACGTTAAATGCAAACCGATGAATTTTGGTACCAGGATTTTCATAGATATTTACTTTGAAAAATTTAATAGGAGAATAGTTAATTATAGTGTTAGAACCCTAAAAATTTGATTAAAAATATTAATAAATAATAATTAAATAATTTAGGATAAATAAAGCTTAATAAATGGCGCAATTGTAATTTTTAGTTGACTAGCAATGATTAATTTGACTTAAGCTAATTAGAAAATAAAAAATATATATATTTGTAACTAGAGGTGTGGCTACCGACCTAAGCTTGGATTGAATAGATGGGATTAATTGGTGACTTTAGATAATAAAATAAGTCAAAAACAAAACAAATTAGAACATACTAGTATAGGATAAGTATGATTCACCTAAAACTAACTCATTCACTAAAAACATTAAAAAGAAAATGTAGAAAAAAAAGGAAAAGAAAGATAAAAAGAAGAAGAGGGGGAAATTAGGAGGAGAAGAAAAGAAAAGAAAGAAAGCAAGATAAGGTAAGATTTACTTCAAGTTTCCTTTCCTTTGATGAAATTGAGTATATGGCTTGTGTTTGATTGAAAGTTTTTCTTTCTTCCTCTCTATTCTATTTGGGTAACTAGAGATTTGATGTGGGAGATGGTTATTGATAAGTGAATGGAAGAAAGGAGCATGATTAAAGGTGTTGAGTGGAGAAAGTTGAAGTATAAATAATGAAAGAAAGAAAAACCTAAGGATTAGACTAGAGTATGGTTCAATCATACTTTTTGGAAGATGCTTAGAGTGTAATTAATTTGTAATAATTAAGGGACAACCTTATAGGGATATAGAAAAACCAAAAATCTAATTGAAAATGCAAAATTAATATTGGTATATGAAACTCTACTAGAAAATTTTGAGAAGTTAAAGAAGAGAAGACAGATTGGTAAGGGGAAGCTGATAGTTGAAATTTAAGGCTTCATTTTAAGGACCTTAGAGTCCAAATTTGATCTTGGCAAAAACTAAAGAGTTGTAGGCAGGAGAATGGAGTATATTATAATAAAAAGGATTAGTCAAATTCCTAAGAAATAGAGATGTTATGAAGCCTAAAATGAGGCTATATTTATAAGTAAGGTCATTAAGGAGACAGAAATTAAACCTTAGACTTGAAGGTCTTAAAGATAGAATTGTTATAAGATCAAAACCAATTAATTGTTTATTTATATGACTAATTTATCAAAGTGAAAGGATTTGAAGAAATTTACAATAGGTTGGGATTTGTTGAGGCAGAAACAGGATTGTCCATGTGTACAATGCTAATTGGAGAATAGAAGATTGAAATGAAATTTTGGGGGCTTTAAGATAGAACTAGGTCATGACCAAAACAAATAAAATAATATTAGGTTGTCTATTTTAATTAGATGAAATAAATATAGCATTTAACTAAGGAAATAAGAAGTTATAAGAAAAATTAGGAATAGCTCAATCTGTCTAGGGTAATAATGCAGGGCAAGATTGGAAATTACACTAAATTTTGTGTAGGATATAGAATGAGCTAAAATTTTAACATGTTGTACCTTTACTTGTATCTTTCCAATTTCTTAAGAATTAAGGAAATTAGGGTATTATAACATAAGATATGGTAGGAATAAGGAGGCTGGGTCAGGAAAGAAACTAGAAGCAGGTTTTTAGTTTCAATGTTGTGATGTGTTTGTATACGAAATTTTAAACTTAATGTATATATGTGTTGGTTGTGTAGAGGAGCTTGAGGGATAGTAAAAGGTGAAAATCAAGAGGTTGGGGAACATTGCAGTTGATTATATTGAAAGGATAAGTGTGTGAGGAAAATAATATAGCTAAGGTGAGTAACTATTATATTATTTTTCTTGCGAACTATTTCCATGATTTCTATTACTTGTTGACCTTAAAACTTATCCTTAAAATTCTTATAGGTGATGACCTTCTTGATTCCTATCTTGATATTCAATTTTCTTTAAAGCATAAATGTCATTTACCCCTCAACATGTTCTATGTTAGTGTTACATGACTCATATATGAAGTAATTCATGTGTCAAGTGCATTGAGTGATTCATGCATCAAGTTCGTTAAGTAATTTAAATATCAAATTCATCAAGTAATTCATGTGTTAAGTGCATCAAGTGATTCATGCATCAAGTTCATCAAGTAATTCAAATATCAAGTTCATAAAGTATCATTTCATAAGACCTATGTATGGATACCAACCAGTAGCATACTCGACAAGGGAGCCTCTGCTTTAATAAGATTGCAAAGAAGCATATAAACCTTCATATATGTTTGCAAGTGCATTTCATTAACAAGTCATGTCGTGATACAAATGTCATGCATTGCAAGTATGATTCCAAGTGGTATTGTAAATATTATTTTCCTTACAATGCTTATCATTCTTGTAAGCCCAAGTTGTAATCTCTGCCTCACAAGTATGGTAGTATAACATTTACTCACTGAGTATCCAACACACCCCAATTTTCCTTTTTTTTTTTATAGGAAAATAGGTGTTTGTTTAATGAGCTTAAGTACTTATTCTCACTTAAGGCTCAAAGTTAAGTGAAGAAGAATATTTTTTTAAATATTATATATATGTATATAGGTTTTAAATCTTTGTATATAATCTAGACGCTCCATGGGGTACCTAGCAGCCTTAAAATAATAATATTATATCATGTGTGAATTATGGTTGGCTTAAGAACTTTTAACTATGTGAAGTTGATAATGAAACTTAAAAGACAATGATATGAAATGATATGCATAAATGTATAGTTAATTATTAAAATGTAAAATCAATATATAAATTTGGCCTTAAATGTATTTTAGCATGTATAAGAAAAGATTTGAGAGGTTTTGTATTGGCATAGAAGTTGAGGATAAAAGGGAGAATTATTGGGAGTGTAGTTTCTTGCAGGTTTTGGATCCTGGGAGTTGGTAGATGTACAGTCGGCGCTCTGCATGTATACCATTTGTTTGTAGTGTTAGATGGATCTACGGGTTTTTAGTGGCTTTAGGCCTACCTATGCCCTAGGACTGTCATATTCCAAAAGTGGGATGTGATAGGAATGGGATGACATAGTGCCATTTAGGAATGTGAATCTAATTATGATGATTGGGATAAGATGAGCTAGTACTGGTGCTGTGAACCCTTAATTTTGCACCTTCCAGCATGCGTTTGAACCTTAAAAGCACTTAGACTTGGTAAATGAACCTCTAGAAGCCGAAAACTCTCAAAACAAAATAAATCAAAACATTTCTTTTTGATATTTGAACCTTTTCAAATTGTTTGAGATTAATTAATGAATACATCACAACTAGAATCGTGGAAAACGGACGTGAAACAAGTAAGAACAGGCAAAAATGAGCGAAGCAGAGGAACCAGCGTCGGTTACCGTAGAGAACTCTACGATGTCGTAGAGACTTGTGTAGCACTCTGAGCATGTTTTTGTTTCCCACATTGAAAATAATTAGTGTTTTCTATGCTCCAATCTTCCCTCTATATATAAAGGGCCTCTCCACACTTCAAGACACCAACTTTTAGAACTTGAAAAGCATTAATTTCAAGTAAACCACTTTGCATTTGCTCCTTGCTTTGTAAAGCAAGTTAGGGGGTTTCTCCTCAATTCCAACTCAACTAGTTAAAGGCTTTCCACCTGCCTATTCAAGGTAAGTCTATTGCCTAAGGCTCGTTTTTCTAGTTCGAGGCTAGTCGCTGCCTACCATCTAAGGCTAGCTACTACTTGCCATCCGAAGCTAGCCGCCGCCAGCCGTCTGAGGTTAGCTGCCACCCGCCATTCAAAGATAATTGCCTGCCATTTGAAGCTAGCATCAGCCTATTGTCTGAGGCTATCCATTGCCCACCGTCAAGATTAGCCGCCTACCATACTAAGCTAGCCGCTGCATGCCATCCGAGGTCAATCATTGCCCACCGTCCTAAGTAAGCTTTTTTTTTTTTCCTTTAATTTTCTTTTGTCTAAATTTTCTTGCCTCTTTTAGTTAGTTATTAAATTGATTCATCTAGGTTGCTAGCTAATCAAATTGGTAATCAATTAATTTAATTAATTAACTCAACCCTCTTTTAATCAATCAATCAAAACATGATAAAGTGGCTAGGCTAAACTAATCCCTTCACAAAAAGGGAATTGTATGGGTTTTGATTCCCATTCAAAAGGATACGTAGGTATGCTTGGTTCAGGCATCAAATCCAATTAAAACTAATCAACTCTCCCCCCTATCACCTTCTCCATTTGCTTTTATTTTGCTTTTCTTTACTTTGATATTAGATTTAGTTTGGGGAATATGTGACTTCCCTATAACCCATAAGGGCTAGAGGAGGTATCCACTAAGTTTGGGATTTTCTTTTAATATTAACTTTCTCTTATTTCAAACCTTAACTATGTTTTTACTTTATTGTTGAAATAGATGAATTGAATGATCATGCATATTATAAATTGTTCATGCATTTTAATTTGTTCATGAAATATATTTTAAGTCACTCTTATATTCATTGGCCAAACTTATTTTGGTCAAATAAACCAAAAACTTAGTCCCCGAATCCTCTTTGGTTTCGAGGCTAGTAATATTTTTTTCTTTGGATAATAATTAGAGTCGGATGGGCTTTTTCCTTATATTTTTTCAAATAAAAATAAATTAAGGTGACGACTCTAAGAAATAATTTTCAAACCTATCAAAGATAAGCCTGAGGGCTTCCTCATGAGTTCTTTCCCACATGAGCATTTCAATTCCCTTTAGTGAATTGAATCGGTGCTCGAGCGAGGCCTCACAGTGGCTGATGGCTAGAGGCCTGTTCATTGCCTTACTATGACTAGTTGGGTTAGCACTGCTAGGATGGCTATGGCTCAAGTATTGGATTAGGAGACAGTATTAGATTGAAAGAGCCAGGATAGGGGGATTGTTTCTTATACTGAGGCTTAGCGTGTACTGTGGACTGTATCTCATCATTGTTTGCTTGTATGATTTACCTATCTTTGTGATGCGATGCACAAGCATGAGCAGTAGTAATATGTCTAGAGGAAACTAGGCTGGTATATTAGTTAGTATTATTCATTGAGTCGAATACTCATTCCTATTCAATATATTTTTCCAGGTTGTGGAATGAGTTTGTGAAGAAAATTTTAGTTGAGTTATTTTGCCTTTCATTTCTGAGCAATGTACTATAATTAATTATTTGATTTATGTAAATAATATTCATATTGTTTGTATTATTATTCTAGAATTTTGTAATGTTATCTTTGTTATATGTAATTTATTTATTTTTGCATCAATTATATAATTTCTTTTGAGTTGGTAAGTTGTTTTGTTAAGCAGAAATCAGTTAAATGATATCTAATATTTTGGATTTGACAGTTATGTTAACCCAGTGTGACATTGATTTGATATGATATTTATGTTAGTTTTGCTTAACATGTGAGCCAATGGCCTTGGTTTTGTGATAGTTACAGTTGTCACTTGATAATTTTTTTCGTTTAACTAGTTGTCAAGCTTATCGTAGGCACTGGTAGCAATGTGCATCACCCTCATCCTAGTGTCGATCACGCGCCCTTAGGTTCAGGTCATGACATTGTTGTCCACTAGTTATAGTGGTAAACACAATGCTTCTTCATGATATGATCCCACCACATCCACTTCTTCAGCCTCACTTCTCCCTTATTTCTAAGAACTTCCTTCTCTCTTCTTTCACAAAAGAAAATCATGAGTTTTTTCTTAATATAGTTTTAATTTTTCAATTGTAAGATATGTTGTGGTAGGAAGTGGTTCATTGCTCGGCTAAATTAAAATTCAAAGGTACATTTATTTACATGGATTTAAGTTTTATGTTAATAGTTTTTAGTTTGTAGAAAAAAATCAAGAAAATAATTTATAGATAATATTTGCTAAATTAAAAATTATTAGTGTAATAACTTGATTTTTCATAATTTTTAGTTTTCCATTTTTAATAAGAAATATGATTATTTTTCTTTTACTTGGATATTTAAAATGATAAATTTAGGGAATGAGAGTATTTTAAGAAATTAAGTATTAAAAATTTTGGTTTAATATCATATATTTATTTTGAAAATGAGTATAAAAAAGAATGAAAATATTATTAATAAAGATGATCAAGCTGAGTTTAACCAAACAAGGATATTGCTATGTGTTGAATTGAAAGGGATTGAATGATGTAATAGTAAACTAGAATGAGATAATTTCCCTAGAGGTTTTATTGAGTGTAGTCAAACTGTAATGTGATTGAATATGCCTTTTAGGCTATGCAATTAAGATATTTATAAATAGCGGGTCCTAACCTTGTTTGGACAAAAGGTAAGGGATTATAATCTGAACTTGATGCTGATCTTGTGTTACTTTCTTTTGAGTTGGGCTTTATTGGGTACGTACTACTTATTGGGCCTAGGCCTAGTCTTGGCTTTTTTAGTCCCTCATCAGTGGCCCCCCTATTTCACTAAAGTGAGTAATATATGTACTACGGTTGAAAAAGATCGGTGTGTGAATGGCCTTGCTCGATCTAAGTAATTTGTCCCTTTACTCCAATTGAAATAGCTCCAGTGAGATGCCTCTACCTAAGAAATGTTATGTTATCCTAATTCGTCAGCAAAGTCACCCCTATAGAAGTTTAAGAGTTTGTGCTTGCCTGCTATGTGCCTGATAGGTTAGAGTCATTAAATGAAAAAGATGGCTTCTTCTTTTAAAAACTCACCATACAACCATGTTATCATCATGCATAGGACATTCTGCTATTTCTAATTTTAAAATTTATTAATGGGCATGTGTTTTCAAGGTTTAAATTAAATTTTAAAAAGCTTTCCTTCATATTCTTTGCTCAATATCCCTTTGCCTGCAACTTCTTTCATTTCCAGAAAATCCCTAACTCCTTCTTCTTCACTTTTCCTTTGATTTCTTTTGTAATCTCTCGAAATGGCACCCACGAACGAAGTACTCTCATACGAAGGTATCAAAACTGATTTGGAGAAGTCTTGGGGCGAGATAGCTTATACTTTGAAAGCTTTTGTCCTCAGTCCTTTTGCTAAAAATTTAGAGAATCAACCACAGTTTGCCATTGACGTTCCATATTCTCGATGCAGGATTTTCAATAATCTAGAAGATGCTGATAC
The DNA here is from genome assembly GCA_947687605.1 of Reutealis trisperma. Lineage (NCBI taxonomy): Eukaryota > Viridiplantae > Streptophyta > Magnoliopsida > Malpighiales > Euphorbiaceae > Reutealis > Reutealis trisperma. The sequence goes on from CANTUT010000967.1 coordinate 295,450, forward strand.
ACAAGAAATGCTAAAATATAATGACCATACTGTCTTTTACTACTATTAGATTGAAGTTGGTTTGAGATTTCCCCCATCTCCCTTTCTGGTAGAGTGCTTTAACTATTTCTACATCAACTTTATAATGCTTTCCCCCAATTCCATCCAAAACTTCCATCAGTTCGAAGTCATCTGCAAAGCTTCGGGTGTGCGATGGATAACCCGTATGTTCCAGTGCTTCTTTAAGTTCACACACAACTGGCGGATGTGGTGTACTAGTAAATAAAAGATAGTGGGGATGCTAACCTTAATCAAGAACAATTGCTCCTATAGCATGGCGAGACTGGACTATGCCTCGCAAATAAAAGATGCTCGAGGTAAGACTATGCACCTTGTTCTTAAAAAGATTAGGGGTGAGTTTTTGCTTGCTCGTGCTTCTTTTCTCCAATTTCTTCCTTTTGTCTCAAGAAAATCTAAGACCTGCAAGGGAAACTGGAGCGGCTTCCTTATAACAAGGCGGCCTTCCTTCTTTCTTTAGATGAACGAATTGGTTAGCTAAAAGCGGCTATTGCTATGGATTGGTGAGTGGAGTCCTCTATTAGGGAGAAGAGGAAGGCATTCCTAGAAAAAGAGAAACCCAAGAAGAAGAAGAAAACCCATAAGTCCCCTATGGCTGTTGAAGGGTTGAAGTCAAAGTCAAAAATGGCCGCGGAGGTTACCAGTTCTAAGCTAACACCTATGGGCACATTCCCAGAAGGCCCCTTGATCTATTTGCTAGAATCTAGCAATGGCAAGGATGACATGATAATCACCAAACTCATCTTGTAAGTGACTCTTTTTCTTCTTTTGAGTGGACTATCTTTGATTCTTCGAGGAATTTCCTAGTTAATAGTGAGTGTTTTGATATGATAGTTGAGCTAGTTTGCAAATGGGTGCCTACCAAGGAGATAGCAGACAAAACTATCAGGTCTTTGCTGGAGAGGGATCCCCCTCATTCTGCCATGCCCTCCACTAGTCCCTCTACGGGTATAGCCTTTAAGTTTCCTTCTATTCTTTCTTTTTTTTTTTTTCCTTATCCAGGCTCTTCTCCTACTTTGATTGTTTATTTATTGTTTTGTTATTTTTTTATTATATGAACTATTAATGTAGCTCTTACTGCTTTTTCTTCTGAGCTTCTGGTTTAATAAATATCTCTGGATGACTTATTGGAATAGATGGGGTAGGTCAATGCCTTTGTCCTAACTTTTTCCATTCTTGTTTTTGATCCAGACCTCTTACTGAATCAAAATTTAAATGCCAATGTTGTCTCCTCCCAAAGATGTTGAAATTAGAGTCAAGGAAGTAACGCTGAAGAGAAATGATGATAAGGACTTAGGCACCACCATCTTTACTGAAAATGCTAAAGGGGGAATTCCAGATTGCTTGACAGAGGCAGTTAAGGGTGTAATTTAGAGTGAAGTGGCTAGACTTGAAGCCCTTGCCTAATCTATTGAAGTGATGGTGACCAATCATCATGACGGGGCTATTTCCAATGAACTTTTAACCCCTTCTTTGTTACCGAGCTTGGAAGTCCCCTTACTGATCATACCAGTTTTCCCTAAGTAGTTGTTGTTTGACACTGATGCTACTTAGGGAGTTAAGCGAGTTCGCTCGATATTGATCTGTGCTATGCTGAACTCTCTTCTCTAATCATAAGGTGATAATAAGACAACCAGCAACTCTTCTTGATCTCCACTCTTCCTCTCTAAAGACCACAGAAGGTCTGAATAAGGAGGTTTTGGATCTACGAGCTATATTGGAAGAGGAGAAAAAGAAACAAGTGGATCTGATTGAGTTGGAAAGGTTACGGAGCAAAGCGAAGAGACTCGCTGCTAAGAGGGATTGCTTCAAAGGCCTACTTACCAAGAAATCTAAAGATTTGGACTACATCACTGCCAATTTTAACTCTTAGATAGCCAATCTGGAGGTTGAAGTAAAGGCCAAAGTCACAGAGCTTTAAAATCGTCAGCAGTTGGTAGAGGTGTTGCAAGGTGAAGCTAAGAAAATGAAGGCCAAGATGACTGATTTCCAGGAGCACGCTCAAGATTATCCTATCCTGATGAAGAATTTTCAAGTGGTGGAGACGCAAGTTGAAGAGCTTCAAACTAAGCTCTAAGGCTTAAAGTGTCTTCCCAAGAAAGCAAAAGAGGATAAAGCTAATGTTCTGAAGGATTACCTAAGTTCTTCTGAGTACAAAAGTCAGCTCGCAATGGACTCTTAGGCTCAAGCTATTCAATTTTACAACTTGGCAATCAATGTCTATGCTAGTAAGTTCCCATAAGTTTTAACTCATGTGCCAAAATGGGTATTCGTTCCTAGCTTATCATCATCTCCAGCTTCCTCCAGTTCAGTCCATCCTCGAAGCACTCCTCTAGCTGACCAGACTCATCCAGCTTCCTAATTATCTTTCTTTTTTTTTTTTTTTTTTTTTTTTGTTGTTGTACAATTTTGAGGATAATTTTGTAGAGGGATGAAATTTTAAACAATTTGTAATATTTTTTTTTACTCCCTTGTAATGAAATTTTCAACTGTTTCTTTTATCTTGTCTTCTTCCCTGAAAAATTCAACTAACACTTAGTATTAGTTCTATGCTTACTTGACTTTATTTGATCTTCCCTTAATGACTTGTCTTGATTCTCTTAAAAAGTCTGTCTTGTTTGGAGATTTGTTTGACTTTCCACCTCACTAATGAGTGGTTATATGACTGTTTGAGGTAGAAGCCCTTTTGACGGATTTAAACTCTTTTACCAATATTTGTTTTTCCTATGATTTTTCTTTCTAGCAGAACCTTTTTTTTTTCTTTTTTTGCGGAAAGAGACTTATGTTGGGCACTTGCTCTCTTATCAGAAAGCGATCTCCTAGATTACTTTGCTAGGCACTTGCTCTCTCAATAGAGAGCAATCTCTCACATTGCATTTCTTAGGCACTTGCTCTCTCAACAGAGGGCGATCTCCAAGATTGCTTTTATTGGGCACTTGCTCTCTCAATAAAGAGTGATCTCCCATATTGCTTTTTGTTGGGCACGTGCTCCCTCAATAAAGAGCAATCTCCCTTTTTCTTTTTGTTGGGCACTTGTTCCCTTAATAGAGAGCATTCTCCCTTTTTCTTTTTGTTGGGCACTTACTCCCGCAATAGAGAGTGATCTCCCTTTTTCTTTTTTGTTAGGCACTTGCTTCCTCAACAAAGAGTGGTCTCCCTTTTTATTTTTTGTTGGGCACTTGCTCCCTTAACAGAGAGTGATCTCCTTTTTTATTTTTTATTGGGCACTTGCTCCCTCATCAGAGAGTGATCTCCCTTTTTCTTTTTTGTTGCTTTGGGAAAGAATAATTTTTAGAAACTAGGAGGCCTTTTATTTCTTTAATGATAGTACCATTTTAAGTGTTAATGTTCCAAGTATGAGGAACTTCCAAGATTATAAGTTTGTAAGTGGCTAGCTTTATGACTTTTTGTGCTTTGAAGGGTCCCACCCAGTTTGGTGCGAACTTGCCTATTTAACATCTGAGCTTGTCTTTTGCCTGTAGCTTCAAGGTATCTCATGACTAGGTCTCCTTCATTAAACATCCAAGCTTTCACTCTTTTTTTGAAATAATTGCTCACCTGGTCTTTGAAGGCAACCATCCTGATAGTTGCTTTTTGTCTGAGCTCTTCGAGGAGGTCTAGATCTATTCATCTTGCATGATTGTTCACCTTGTCATCGATGAAGTTTACTCTCCCAATGAGTAAATCGATGTCAACAGGGATGACTGCTTCTGTTCCATATGTTAAACTAAAAGGAGTCTCCTCAGTGAGTTGTCTTGGTATTATTCGATATGCCCAAAAGACATGACTAAGTTGGTCCACCCAACTTTGGCCAAATGTGTCCAATCTCCTCTTCAGCCCTTGAAAGATAGTCTAGTTCCTTACTTTGGCTTGTCCATTGGTAGGCGTAGTTTTATGTTGATTCCTTAGCAAAAGTCCTGACTTTAATGTTGCCGAACTGCTTTCCATTGTCACTGATGACTTGATAGGGTATGCCAAATTGGCACACAATGTTCTTCCATAGGAAAATTATGACGTTGTCTGCAATTATGCTCGCTAGAGGTTCGACTTCTACCCACTCGGTGAAATACTCCACTACTACAAGCAGGAACTTTCTTTGTCCAGATGATATAAGGAAAGGACCTACTATGTCTATTCCCCATTTTACGAATGGCTATGGGTTGGTGATCGCCTTTTGTTATGCTGCTGGTACATGTTTTCCATTAGCAAATTTTTAGCAAGTTTGATAATTTCTAATAAATGCAATTGCATCCTCTTTCGTACGGGGCCAATAGTACCCGTGCCTAATGATCTTAACAACTAAAATTTTTCCTCCAATATGCATTTGACAACACCCTTCATGAATTTGTTGGAGGACGTATCTTGCTTCACTAGGTCCAAGATACCTTAACCAAGGATGGGAAAAGGCTCTTTTGTATAGTTAGCCCTGATGGACTGAGAAGTGAGCACTTTGCTACTTGACTTTATTTGCTTCTCTAATGTTAGTTGGCAATTCATTTTTCTCTAGATAGTTCTTTATAGGATCTATCCATGAGGGTTCTTCGTCTATGTCCATTACTTCTTCTCCCTCTTGGATGCTTGGGTAAGCCAAGTATCCTACAAAGATCTTTTAAGGTAGTTCAATAAGATGGGGTGGCAGCTAACTTACAGAGGCCATCTGCTTGGCTATTTTATTTCCTTGGGATCTTGTGAATTTGTAATTCCATGCCTCTGTCTTTTATCTTTTAGACTATAGCTTTTGTTTTTTATAAGTAGTTGAGAATGGTAGCTTCTTTGGACTCGAATTCTCTTAGTATTTGCCTAATAATGAGTTGTGAGTCACTGTAAACATGGAGCGACTATAACTGGAGGAAATATATAAACATTAGTCCTTAGATTATAGCCTTATATTCTGTAGTATTATTGGTGGTTTCAAATCCTAATCTAAGGGTATATTCTAGCGAGAATTCTTGGCTATTTCTTAGAACAATACCTATGCTGTTACCATCTTTTCTACTAGCTCAATCAATGAACAGCTCCCATCTAGACCCTTGGTTTCCCATTTATTCTTTTGACTCAGATTTTTCTGCTAGCAAGCTAACCTCATTATTTATTTCTTCAAAGTCAAATAAGCATTCTAATATAAAATCGATGAGGGCTTATGCTTTAATTGCTGATCTAGGCTTGTACTGGAGGCCATATTGCCCTAGCTCTACTGACTAACACAACATTCGACCTGATGTCTCTGGCTTGTGTAATGTCCTCTATAAGGGTTGGTCTGTTATCACTATGCCTTGGTGAGCTTGTAGGTAAACTTTGAATTTTCTCATAGATAGCACTAATGCGTAGGCTACTTTTTCAATAGGGAGAAAATTCAACTTGACACCATGTAACACCTTATTGAAATAATAGATCGGTCTTTGTGTGCTCCCTTCTTCCCTAATTAGAATCAAGCTTACTGCTTGCTGTGAGGTTGATAGATAGATGAATAATTGTTCTCCATGCAGTGGTTCGCTCAACATTTGTTTCAAACTAAGATACGCTTTTAGTTCGTCAAAAGCTTGCTAACAGTCTTTCGTCCACTCAAAGCTAGCTAACTGCCTCAATTTTTTGAAAAAAAGGATGTATTTTTTAGTAGACCTTGATGAGAACCTATTTAGAGCAGCAATTCTACCTACAAGTTTCTATATTTCTTTGATGTTACGAGGTGTAGGCATGTCCAAAATTGCTTTGATTTTGTCTAGATTTGGTTCGATCCCCTTTTCACTTACTATACACCCTAAAAATTTACCTCATTGAATAAAAAAGGCACACTTTTTAGGATTTAGATTCATTCCATATTCATTCATGACTCCCATTACTTCAGTTAGGTCCTTGAAGTGGTCTTCAGAGCTTTTACTTTTAATGATCATGTCATCTACATATGCCTCTAGGTTTCACCCGAGCTGCTCTTTGAACATTTTTTTGACTAATCTCTGATAAGTTGCTCTAGCATTTTTCAATCCAAATGGCATAGAGACATAATAGTAGATTTCTATTTCTGTTATGAACGAGGTCTTTTCCTCATCATTGGGGTGTATGCAAATCTGGTGATACCCTTGCTTTGCATATAGTAAGGACAAATATTTGTAGCCTGCAATTGGGTCCACTAACTTATCAATCATAGGTAAGGGAAAGGAATCTTTTGGGCAAGCTTTATTCAGGTTGGTGAAGTCCATGCACATTCTATATGACCCATTTGTTTTCTTTACTAATACTATGTTGGCGAGCCAATATAGGTATTGCACCTCCCTTATAAAGCTTGCCTCTATCAATTTGTCCACCTCACTGTCTATCATTGCCTGTCTTTTTAGCCCAAAGTATCTCTTTTTTTGCCTAACTGGTTTAAATGTAGGATCCATATTCAGAGCGTGAGTCTAGACGTATAGGTTAATACCTTTCATATCTGTTGAAGACCATGCAAAATTGGATGAGTTGGACATAAAAAATTAGTAGGCTTAGGCTTTTTGTTCCTTGCTGAGCGAGGCATTCACCACCAGATATTTTTCAAACTTTGTTCCCATGGGTAGCTTTTCCAATTCTTCTACAGGTTCAGTTTGTTGTTCAAGAATTCACTTCGCTACATCCACCAATGCTACCTCCTTTGTTTGAGAGGATATTTTCTTTGCTTTTTTCTTCTCTGGTTCCCACTGTTTTTGTATCTGATAGATATTGACTTCTCCTCCTTCAAGTTTAGGAACTATCATTCTTAAGTGCTTGATGTTGGTTGTTGCGTCCAGATTATAGAGGAGGGGCCTTTTAATGAGAATGTTATAGCTAAAGGTAGCCTAACCACTATGAAGTTAGCCATAGCGGTGACACTTTCTGAGGCTGTGCCCAGGGTGATGGGCAATCTGGCTATCCCTACTGATAACACTTCCTTCCTATCTAGTGTACAAACTTGTTTCCCCATATCCTATAATTTGCATTCTTTCAACCCCCATTTTGAGGAAGTTGACTGAGCTACTATCGTCAACTAAGATTCTTTTCACTAAAAAACTTGTAACCATAGCCTGTATGACCAAAGAATTAGAATGGGGGTACTATAGGCTGTTGTCATCTTCCCCGCGAGCTGGCTCCCTAGTTTTATTGCAAAAAATAAACTTAGGGGCTTCTTTTTTCCTCTGAGAGGCCTTGGTCTTATTGTGATTTGTTGATTCATCAGGCCCTCTAGTAAGATAGTTAATCACTCTAGTCGACCTATCATTGACTAGCTATTTCCCCTTATCCTTATTGGTTCTTCATTGATTATTGTTATTGTTTTTCTATGAAATTACTTAAGTACCCCTGCTTGATTAATCTTTCTATCTCCGCCATTAATTGCTAGCAGTTGTTAGTGTTATACCCATAGATGTTATGGAATAAACAAAACTTATTTCTACTTCTTTAATCTGCTAGTTTTAGCAAGGGTTGGGGGCAAACCCATATGTCCTTGTCTTTGAATGCCATGAATACCTCGGCTAGGCTTGCATTTAGAGGGGTCCTTCTCGGCAGATCTAGAGCATAAGGTATTCGGCTCGTGTTGCTATTATTTTGTCCTACTATATGGTTTTCCTTGGATTTTTCATCTTGTTTCTTCATTTTAGGCTCTCCCTTTGGGGCTTCGCCTCCTTTTCTCTTCTTAAAGGCGAAGGCATCATCCTACCTGGTATATTTCTGGCTAGCCGCCATGGCTTCTTCTAAGGTAGCAGGTGCATGCCTGCATAACCCTTTGAAGTAATCAGTATGACTAGTGCCGTTCTGCAATGCTTCCATTGCTCGGGCTTGATCTAAGTGGGTGACTTTAGAGCTTCTCTATTGAAGCCAACTATGTAGTCCTTTAGAGACTCCCCTTCTTTCTAGGTAATATCTTCTAAGCTTTGAGTTCATTTTTCTATAGGGATGCTAGCTGTGAATCTCTGCATAAAAACTGTAGTGAGATGGCTAAAATTAGAAATGCTTTTTTCTTTCAAGTTATTAAACCATCTGGTGGCTGCCCCTTCTAGCGACTCTCTAAAAGCTATGCATAGCACCTCCTCACTCCCGGTTTTGAGTTTGACTGCATGCTTGTAGTCCATCACATAGGCTCTTGGGTCTGTCTCTCCACCATATTTCTTCAGCACTGGAGGCTTAAATTTACCAGGCATTCCATACTCGTGGATTGACTTAGGGAAAGTGGATTTTAGCACTAATTTGAAGTTCTTGTTTATAGATTTTCTCCCCGTCTCCCCTATAAGCTCGTCTAGGAATTTCTTGACTGTGTCCTTTATATCTTTTGTGTTTCTTTGATTAGCCATATCTCATTCTTCTTGTCCTTTGCTTTGTGACGAAGACTTAGAGGAACTTTGCTCTTAGGCCTCATATCTTTTCCTGTGTCTTTTGCTAGCTTGGTTTTGATCTCGAGTGCCTTGTCCTTCATGACTTTGACTTTGGCTCCTAGTGTGAGCACTTCGCTCCTGATCTGTAGGGTATGTCTCTCTAGTTGGAAGGCTATCTCTAGTGTTGCAAGATGGTCTTTTGAATTAGGATATGTCTATATTAGACTTTCCTCCTTTGCTTTGCTCAATTTAGCAATTCTTTTTTGAATCTCCTCGAGGGATTGCTTGGAAGTCCAATCTTCAATTCAAGTCTCCTTCTTGTAATAATTTAGTGCCAGCTCGAGTACTTAGTAAAAGGGTATTCTGCGAGATCTAAAAGGCTGTTAATAATGACTATAATATGGATGCGGCCTCGTACCTCAGGTTGACTGCTACTCATTCCAAGAATGGACGTATTGAGTAGCTGCAATGCTATATTGACGTCAATGAGTCCTAAATGACTTGTGGGAGTGTGAATCCCATCCTAATTAGGAATCTCTGGATGAGTTCAATTACTCTTGGGGTCTCTAGGAAAATCAACCTAATCGTCATGGCTATTGCCTGCCATAATGATGGTCTTTGAAAAAAAATTGTGGATTATTTTGAGGGGATATAATTTGTTTAATTGTTTCCATAGACAACACCAATTCGATTGAGCTGAATTTCACCAAACAAGGATATTGATACTTGCTGAATTGAAAGGGACTGAATGATGTAATAGTAAACTAGAATGAGATAATTTTCCCAAAGGTTTTATTAAGTGTAGTCGAAGTGTAATATGATTAAATCTGCCTTTTAGGCTATACAATTGAGATATTTATATATAGCAAGTCCTAACTTTGTTTGGACAAAAAGTAGGGGATTATATGGATACTGAACTTGTGTTGCTTTTACTAATTCACTTAGAACACATAATACTAGTGAGGAATAGATCACTCTCTTTTGAGTTGGGCTTTATTAGGTACGTACTACTTATTAGGCCTGGGCCCAGTCTTGGCTTTTTTAGTCCCTTATCAAAAAATATTTGTGATAAAAAAATAAAATAAAATATAATTCAAGAAAATATTTTCATAAAATTTGATGTTATTTCAATTTTGAAAGCATTATGAAAAAAAAATATCTTGTTTTGCTTTGCTTGAAATAATAATAATAATAATAACAAAGATGATGATCATAATAATAATAATAATAATAATTATAATAAAAATAATTATAGAATATATTATGTAAATTTTTAAGGATATATATATATATATATATATATATATATATATATATATATATATATATATATATATATATATATATATATATATATATATATATATATATATATATATATATATATATATATATATATATATATATATATATATGTATGTATGTATGTATGTATGTATGTATGTATGTATCTGTGTGTGTGTACACACACAAATATAAATAGAAAAAGAAAAAAAAAGAAGATAGATAGAAATCGGGGAGAGAGAGAGTAAGAGAAACCGACAGAGATAGAGAGAGAGACAATGGTGGAATGGTCGATCTCCGGTGAGAACGGTTATCACCATCGTCTTCCCCTTCCTCCAACGAGCTTAAGGACACTAGTGATGATCAGAACTGTCAACAGCACCGGTGATAACAAGGAGAGAGAAACAGTCGCTGGCTGCCACTTTCAAGGCTGATTATGGGTAATTCTAATGATGGATGGAGGTAATTTTAGTGGCTATGGAACAGTCTCAGCATGCACCTCAATTTGGTACTTGACTCGTTGGCTGAGGATGACTAGAGAAAGAGATTGAAAGTTGAACCACCGAAACTTTCAATGTGTTTTCTAGCAAAATGGAGGAGCATGGCAATGAGTGGTGTGCATATTTGAGTTCCTGACATCCAGCGAGCAAGATGGCATCAACCCCACCTCTGACCACCACCTTTAGCAGTAATGAGTCACCGGCACATGGACCATGGCAGGGATGCTCTAGCAAGTTGTTCTTCGCACACATATTATGATTCGAAAGCTAGATTGTGAGGATTTGATTCCAATGAGCCTAGAACGCCTTTTCGTTAAGTTAATTATAATGTTTAAATGCTTGAGAAATTATTAATCTATTTATATTTAGTTGTTTTAAGTGCTAATTTGATAATTAAAAATCATTACAAAATTGTATAGAATTGTTTAAAATGAAATTAAATCATTGATGATTTTTTTTTAATTGTACAGTTGATTATTAGTAAGTTATATGAATTTTCTTTTAAATTATATATATATATATATATATATATATATATATATATATATATATATATATATATATATATATATATATATATATATATATATATATATATATATAGTTAATTATTACATAGATAATATTAAAATAATTTTATTAAGCAAATGAAACAATATTATATGAATTTTATGAATTTATTAATAATAATTGTATATGGTTTTGTTACTAGTTTGATTAAATAATAAGAAAGTTATTTATGCGTTTTTCTTAAATATACATATTAGTTAATATATGATTATATGGTTAAATTAATTTAAAGTATTTCTGCTAGTATTATTACGAATTTGTATAATATGAAATATTAATTATATAATTAATGAATTTCTTTATATATGGTGAATTTGTGTTTTTATATGAAATTTTTTAAATTATCTTACTCAAATATTAAGATGAGATAATTTTTATAAATATTTTAATAATTTTTATTAATGAAATTAATAAATTAAATTAAATTAAGATGAAATGGTAGATGAGATTATTTTCTGTATTGGAGGTTCGAGTTGGACAATTAAATTATGATATTTGTTGAGTTGAGATAATTGTTGATTTTCATGAGGAGATTAGTCCAATTATAGGGGAGATACTGTTGAATTTTCAGTAGGATTATATATAGGATTTAATTGATAAGAATTGTTATGTTCGAAAAATGGATTATGCGATTAGATTGTGAGGATAGCTAGTAAAAAAAACATAAATTAGTTGATTAATATATTATATCGGGAATTTTGTAGGATTCAGTGAGTCAAAGGAAAATATATGAGGAGATTTTTGGTAAAGGTGAGTAATTATTATCCTATTATTTATTGTGAATTTGAAATTGCAAAACATATTCATTGTTAAACCTTTCCCCATGAAAATTCCCAAATGTCCAAAATTGATAATTATTTCACTTGATTAATGAAGTCATTCCAAAATACTTATTTGAATATTATTATCATTTATTCGGTTAAAGGTTTAAATGATAGATCATTGATAACTCATCTCTTGCGTTTATTGCAACTTATTATATGTTCATTATGATTTTATAAGTTCTAAAAGTGTTTGTCAAAAATCTTATATGTATTATTTGAAAAATTACATGTGATCATTAATATTAATTACAAGTTATATTATTGATTTTACTATGATTTGATTGAATTTATTTTATAAGTTATTAAAATTTAGTTAAGCTCTATATAAGTATATGTTGAAATTTCTTATTTATGAAATATTGAAGTTGTTATATGAAAGATTATAATTGCTTATATGAAATATTATAATTGCTTATATGAAAGTTTTTGATTCATTGCAATTCCTCATATGGGAACTTAGAAACTATTGTAGTATTTTATGTTATATGTTTATAAATTGCTTTTATTTAAAATTTTGAATTTTGAAGTAGAGATCCCCTTATACGGTGTGGGGAACACCGAACAATGTACAATCTATTGACTACTAGCCGCTTGGCCTAACCTGCCTGGCATAAAAAGTACAGTATTGCTTTGTAAGAAGAGCCTCTACGATTATTATAGTTCTAATGAGTTTCATATGGAGATTTAAAGCATGACCCATCCGAGCTCAAGCATGAGTTTCATATGGAGATGACATATAAGTTAAAAAAAATTTTTTTTTGAAGATATTTATTATGCTTATTTATATACAAGTACATGTACGTTCTATTTAGTTGCTCCGCAGAAATTGACATTTTAGTTTTATTATCATAATTATTATTATATAATATAATTTGTTCATATAAGACATCATTAGACATTCTGTTGTACATTAAGGGTGATGATTTACATAAAAAGATTAGCATTTAGTAATGTAAAAGGATTTTTAAATGTTATAAGTGAGAATAATGCACTGAAAATGGATGGCCTATAAGAATAGATTACAATGTAAAGATATGGAATATGTATGAATTAATCGACAAATAATATTAATAATCATTAAAAAGAATGCATATAGAATTGTAATATGAGATGGTTAATGCGATTCAAGTTATAATCTTGGGTGTTGATGATGTGATAATTGTAGTTCAGTGTACTTCATACCATAATGGATTTGATGATAGGTATGGGTTTTACGGGTTTTTGGTAGTTTTACATCTTTTTTTTTTATATAATTATTTTTTTTTGGCTCCATCTCTCTCTCTCTTTTTTTTTTTTTTTGTCTTTTTATTTTTATATATTATTGATTTATTTGTGAAGTTAGTTTGTTTACTAAACTATAATTAACAATATAGAGTAGTGTTTCTCGATATTTCTACGTGACAATCATGCAAAAGATATTTGTACGTGATAATTTTTTATTGATTGTATGCTAATTATGAGATAATTAACAATAAAGCGTAATTTTTATCTAGTAAATCAATTATTAGAATAGGTTTTCCATTAATTTTTGGGCCTAGACCAATCGGCCCATATGTGCACTCATCCTCTCCGAATCACTTCCTCAACTAGGTTTCCAAGTTTCTCCATTTTCAATTTTAGAAAGCTTCTTTCTCTCTCTAAAAAGAAAAAAAAAATTAAAAATGCCTCCTTTTTCCTCTATGCAACTCCATCGTCTTCTCTATTATTATTGTTTCTCTTCCTCTTCTCCATCCCTCACTTAGTTCACTTTATCTGTCAAATCCTACTTTTAGGATATGATGGTTCTAGGGTATGGATAACTATAAGGGTATTAAAAACACGTAGAACCCATTATCACTATCAAATCTAGTATGATATTATGCTCCAACTACCCAAGATCTCAACCTGCACTATAAAATTACACTTCTAATAATACAACCTTATATTCTCACTTCACTACCATTAATTTTCAACTCACATACACATAATTTTTTATACATACATGTATAATAAATATCTAGTTTACTCCCGTGGAGCTTTATAATGACTAAAATTATAATTATATTAAAAGAAAACATTATGATTCTGACTTATTCTTAAGAGAAGTATAAGACTTTAGGCTGGCTATCAACTACAATCCAAATCTTTCACCTTCTTGATTCAGCTTAAAGTTATAGGTTTTTATACACCTGTAAACACTGGTGAGTGGAGAAGGAGTGAGCTTTTGATAAAAGCTCAATGAGCAAAGAAGGCATTTGAGAACATTGAGGTAAATATTAAACATTATAATATACTTTTAGTTGATAGAAAATCATTAAATGATCTTGAAAATAATATCAAATATCAACTAATTTGTAATACTTTTGAAAACAAAATTCGTATGACTTATAACATATATGACTTCAAAAAAAAATCATTTAAATATGAATAACTCATAATATGATTCAAATACAAATTCAAGTAACTAATAATACAATTCAAACATATTCTTCAAATAGCAAATACTTCATACTATCTTTTAAAATCTTATTACATTAGATGAAGGCTTTCTCATCAACAATGTACTAGTAACAACTCTTCTTGTGGAGCATTAGTCACACATCTTGTATTATCCTTTAAAACTTTATTTAAATAGCACTACATATATGGATAATTCAATTAAAACATACATTTAGTAAAAATTTGTATACTCTAAATGAGTGCGGAATTTATCTTGGCTTTTCATCAACATTACACTAGTGTTAGAGGCTCTTCTAATGAAGCAATACCACAACATAAGGTTAGCTAGACCTTACGGTTAGGACGTTCAAAATCCCTCCTAACAGGGGTCACTTTGACATGCACAAATCCCAATGTTCTCCACATCGGAAAAAGAAAATCTCTGCATTAAGGACAATAACATTGTACCATTTTTTGTACTTCAAATAGTGTTCAGTTGACACTGAGAAAGATTTAATTTACTAATAAATATGAAAATATAAATAGGAAAAATCAATAGAACATTACAGCACTAGAATTCTCTTGAAATCTAAGCAAAGTACAATATCACTGTCAAACAAAATGTGATATGATTTCAATGTAGTTTCAAATGAAGACTTAGAATTGATGTTCATAAACAATGGTTTTGGTATCAATATTAATATGGATAATTTAATTAAAGAAAAACAACAATGCAAGTTCACGTACATAAAAGTGTAGAATACACTCACTTTTTTCTTTATTTTCTTTAATTTCTTTCTACTACTCAATATGAGGATTGTCTCCCCCCCCTCAAAGTTTTCTACTTCAATTAGTTTTTTTTCTAGATCCTCTACATACAATATACATATATATTAGGTTTAAATTTCTATAAGCAAATTCATTAGAACATTAAAATTAAAAATCGATCTATTGATTTTTATCCTAACTTAGCCTCCTAATTACTACTTTAATTTGAGTTACACTATTCTAATTGTTATGATTCTTAAGGAATTTAAATCCTAACATATTTTTCTCCAATACATCCAAAATTCAACATATTTGAACTTCTGTAGCTCATAGGGTGACTTATCAAAATCTGTCCTAACTCTGCTGCCTAGGTTCACTAAGCTTATTTTACTCTTTCTATTGTATATTAGCCTATAAAAATCCAATTGACTTAATTATTTTTTAAATAAAATTATACTCATATGGAACAATTCATTAGTTTTGGTCTGTAGCTAGTTCTGTCCATATGGTTCCCAAAACTCAAGCTGAAACCCCTAAAACCCTGACTATCATTTCTACTGAGAGAGCCCTGATAATTGTTTAATAACTCTCTATCTTCTTAGAATTTTGCTACCAAATTTTTATATTACTTAATTAACACTATAAGCTTCATTTTATGGATTTGATTCAATCCAAATCCCATCCTAGTGTCCTCAATTCGAGTCCCAAATTCTAACAATATAGTCTAACCTATAAGAAGGGTAGTCTTATTTCTACTCCCATAACTCCCAACATATTAGGCATTAAATCAAGATCTTTTTAAATCACCAAATTCACATCCCAAGCTTCTATTTTTACCATTACCAAATTCGGACTTTATGATTCTCAAAATTGAACCTCAAGTTCCAGTAGTTTAGTTGTCCATCAAACCCTAGCTATATGTTTCCTCACTAGTCCATCTTCAAATGCCTACTTCCTTCCCTAATCAACATCTTCCCTTCATTTTCTCCTCTTCTCCTACTTCATCTATCATCACTTAAACCAACAAAACTAATAAACAAGCTAATATAATCACATCATACTCAAAATTAGCAAATATAACATTATTCTTATCTTGGTTGGAGCTAGATTTGGGATTTTTTTTTTTTAGATTTTTTTCTTCTTTCCTCTTCTCCTTCACGTTTTCTCTCTTCCTTTGGCTGTCCATTCTCTATTCTTTCTCAACTTATGTAGATTTTTAAGTGTTAAAAGCATAAAAATAATGTTTATCTTCTCATAAGACTTTATATAGTTTTTATTTTCTTTTTTCTTTTATTTTATTCACTTGGAACTTTGGGAAAAATCTCCATCCTCCACTTTTCCAAGTCTAGATCAGCAGATTTTCTGAATATTTTTCTTTTTCTTTGTCTTTTTTTATTTATTGATGAGTTGAATGGTGAGTCATCACATAATGATGACAATTTTGTTATTTATTATAAAATTGCCATTTCCAACTCTTAATTATTCTATTATTGTCTAATAATATTTTTAATCACTACTTTAGGTCCCTAATTTTATTTTTAATCATTTCCCATCAATCTTCCCTTAGCTAAAATTTTTTGAAATTACAAAAACCGAAGTCCCTCGGTTACACACATAGCATACCGATTTTGCTTAGGTATTTTCTGTACTCAACTCCAACTTCATTTTTGAGTTTCATCACTTCTAATATCATCATATTTGCCTAAATTCTCTAATAAAATATAAAAATCTATTTCAGAGTTAGGATTTCTCGACTCACTCTAAATGCCTTGATTTTCCGAGCACATATCCTTTTTAGGTTATTAGATCCTAGCTTCATATTTTCTTTCTTACACTCTCCATTTCATTTATTTTTATATCAAATCCATCTCTTGTAATACTCTTCTAATATGTTTTACTTTATTTCATACAATTGGCGGCTCGATTTCTAGACTGATACCTGTTTGGTACTTTGATTTTTTGCAATTTTCATATATACTCTTTTGCTTTTTAATTTGGTCACTTCCCATACAACCTCAAAAATCACAATGAATTCAAAACCGGGTGTTACACCCAAATCTCATCGTTCACTTTTTATCGGTGGAGCTCATCAAAAACCCCAATTGTGATTCCTCCTCATAAAAAAACTCATCAAATATCCTACTTGATTTCACTAATTTTCCATATAAACAAACAAAACTCACCATTTTTGAAACTCAAGCAAAACCCAGTCGACAAAGAATAGCCAAAAAGATAAACTCTATTCAAAATGTCATAATTATCCTTGAAAAGCAAACCAATTTTCAAACTAAACTACCTATCTCTCAAAACCTTTTTTATGCAAAAATGTATAAGCACCCATCACTCAAAAGAAGAAGAGAACAAGTAACAACTAAGTTCTCATTGAAGTCACCGACATTCAATGTAGCTATGGGTGTGGGTATTCTTTTCTTTTCTTTTCTTTTTTTTATATTGGATTTTTTAGATTTTGGATTCCTATAATAGAGAAGAAGAAGAAGAATAGCTTAGCTTCCATGCAATCACAATGTTGATTAAGCTTTGCCTGTGCAATCACAACGTCCTTTATAAATGTATAGTACTTTCATTGATGGTTCAGTATAGAGGAAAAAACAAAGAGAAAGAAGAAATAGCGATAGCTAGAAATAGAGAGAGAAAGTGAGAGAGAGAGAGAGAGAGAGAGATTATTTCACAAAAATATTAATAAATATCATGGGAAAGAGAGAAGGTATAACATGGTAAAAAAAAAATTAAACCTAATTTGTTGACACGTGTTAGGCATTCACGGACTAGTCAATCCACATCATCAACCAAGTGGACCAAGCTGAGTCAGTTTATTTAAACCATGTGACAAAATTGACATATGAATTTTGCTGACGTTGCGCCTAGCTGTGTGGGACCTCGCCCAAGCACTGGCCCAGTCCGTTAGAAGGAACCGAGATGCTTATTCGGGTTTAAACTCACGATGGAACTCTCAGGTTTGGATTTGGTTGATTTTGAAAATAATTTTGGTAGTCACCACCCTAATTTATTTTTAAATGGGAAAGTTAAGGAAAAACCAATTGACTCCAATTCATTAATTTTTAATTAATTTACCCAAAGATAAAATCACTAGTCTCGAGTCAGGTTGAGTTCATGAACTAGATTTTTGGTTTTAAATAATCTAAATTTGGCTCTCAAGTTTAACTTGACTTAGAAAAAATTGATTTCATGAATGACATTTATAAGATGATAATTGTAAATAAAATGCATGAATATGGTATGAGTGCAAAGAGAAAATTAAAATAAAATATCCTCAAATTACATTAATTAAAAGAGGAAAGAAAATTGATTGGGATTTGGATTTGAAGTTTAGATTTAGATTCCAAACGTGCCTACGTATCCCATTGAATAAGGATCAAAACCTACGTAGTTCATTCCATGATTAAGTGGATGGGTTTAGGAGTTGATCAGATTGATTTTGGTTTAGGTGTTTTGAGAGTGAGGGAAAAAGGCTGATACCTTTGCTTTTAATGGGCAGAGGATTTTACCAAACTGAAGTTCCATTTTATCGAGACCAGATGATTGGATTGATTGAGAGATTAATTAATTAATTAAAATGATTAATTAACTAATTAATGTGATGAAATGAATGGATTGATGGATTAATTAATTAAAATGATTAATTAATTAATTTGGATGAAGAGTGGCTTAAGAAAAAGGATTAATTTGATTTTTGAAAAAAAATGATTTTTGAAAAAAGAGTGATTAATTAATTAATTAATTCAATGATTAATTAAAAAAAGATTTTTAGTTAATTAAAAAGATTAATTAACTTGACTAGAGTGAGATAATTAATTAATAAAAAAAATTAATTAATTAGAGAGTGATTGGATGGAGAAGAAGAAAGGAATTTGATGATAGCAATCTACTCAAATTCAAGGAGTGTGTTGAAATGAGAAGTGGAGGGGATATTTATAGGAGAAGTGGGTGAGAGTAGTTTAGATGGTGAAAATGTGAAAAGACAATGAATGGTAGGATTAGAAAAGACTGAAAATTTAGATGGAGGGGGTAAAAGGGTCATTTTCTGCATAGGAAAGGTGGTCTACTTGCATCATACAGGTGCGGCACCACACAGACTTGGTGCGACACCGCAAGGCTGCCGCGCTGCAGCTGAAATGACGGCTTTTTTTTTTTTAAGAGATTAGTTGTTGGTTTGGAATTTAGAAAATTTGAATATCTGATAGCAATATAATTGAAGGCTAAAAAATTTTCTTTAACGGCTCTGTATAGCGCGTTAAACTTAGCAAGTACTAAAGTTGCTATTGAATGATAAGGAGCTGGCAAGCTGAGTCAACATGTCTCTCTGATGTGGCAGTCCACATCAGCATTTCAAGTTTGGATTCCGGCCAATGACCACTGCATGAAATGATTTTGAAAGTTTGAATATTTTTTAGCAAAAAAATTTTCTTTAGTTATCACATTGGAAAAACTACTGAACCTTAGTGACTTTCTGGGCTCTGTACCCTCATGTGTGTAAAAAAAAATTATAAAAAAATTTATAATTTATAATTTATAAAAATTTAAGATAATAAAATAGTGTGCTTAAAATTATAAAAAACTTTGATAATAATTATAAGATAAAAACATTAAATAATTATGATAATAATTTATAAGATAAAACATAATAACTTATAGAAAATATATGGTTTGCTTAAGAATTTGACTCTTTGCCATTTTTGTCCATATTTTTAACTCTTTTATTTTACTTAAAAATTTAACCCTTCATAAAGATAGCCTTGTTGTGCCTAAAAGTATCCTAATAAATTTATGCTTTGGCAGTTACTCATAAGTATACGAGACTGCTGTAGTAATCGTTAAGACACTCCAAGATTGTTTCCCAAGAAATACTGTGTAAGGGTTATGTGAGTATAAACAAATTAAATGAAACAATAAAAGAAAATCCAAACACTCTAATCATATTTGAAAGGGTGAATATGAAAATTAAATTGCAAACAACTAAATTAAACTAAATGAATAAATTTAAGGCTAACAATTAATTTGAAAGGTCTAAGGTTTATATTATCCAATTGAAATCCTACGCTGGGCAAATATTAGGATAAATTATTTTGCAAAATTGAATAATTAATTAAAAAAGCTAATTTAGGGCCAGAGTCTAATAACTCTTGTATTCTCACATCCTAACCTAAATAGAATTAATTAAATTAATCATCAATTGTTATTTAGGCAGGCAATATATTTTTGATTCACACCTAATCTCCAACTGAATTTAAGTCCGATATTGAATTGTTTCTCAACCTTATTCAATCCTAAGTTTCATCAATGGTTGGCTAGACAATTATTTCCAAATTAAACAATTCAATTGAGATATGCAAGATAATTTAATTAACAATTAGCACTAACACATTCATTTTAAGAGGAATCATCCTCACTTTAAACAAGAATAATTTAGCTCATAATTACTTTCTCAATAATCAATTCAATTAATGAATTAATCTCAATCATCATCATTTTCATCCAAAACAATCTAGAATAATCTATATAATTGAATTAGAATAAAATTGAAATAAGATTGAGAATATTGTACTATAAAATTGAAATAAGATTAAGAATACTATACTGTTTCGGATTAGAGTTTCCCCAAATTCGATTTCAATCCTATTGAATAAATTAGTCACAAGCTAAATTGATCTCCAAGAGGAAATGATTGATTGTAACCTCGAAGTTATTTGTTCTTGTATACCAAGAGAATAATAGAAAAACCTAAAGTCTAACTCTCTATCTGAGGTGTGTAGCGGCTTAAAGTCTTTATAATAAGTGAGACATGCCAATATTCAACTTGGAACATGTCCATATTCATTAGAATATGCCCATATTTAACACATCCAACATGCATCATTATGTCCACATTCAGTTAGGTAACTTCTACAACTTTTTATTCTAAACTCAACAATTAACCTGGAATTTGCACAGTAACATCACACAGCAAAAAACAAATAAAATATCATAAAACAAGCACCAAAATAGCCAAATTAAACTAAAAACTAAAGAATTAACCCTAATAAAATTATCACAAAATAGAACATAACACCTCTTCAGCTAGCATCTACTCCTGCGCCATTTCCACAATAACTTTAGAATGCACTTGTTTCAATGCTTAGCCAACATGTTATCATTACCAACAATGTAGGGAGATGTCAAATGCATCCATTTCTCCACATGATCCTCGACCAAAATCCTGTATCTTTTCATAATCCAAATCATAATATGTAACTTCCACCTTCGAACCAACTCCTTCTTTCACTAGAGGTCTATTTGCGCCTATGTTGTCTCATGCTAATCCATTTGTAGACCTAACCCCTTTTATGTAGCATATTTCTACATTAATCTTTTCACTAAATTTTTCATCATTAGGACCATTTATACCATGGGCCAGACATACCATGCCATCAATGCCACCAACATAGCCTCTTGACTCTCGGCTTTCTCAAACACCATTGAATGCGATATTTTCATCATTTTTTCACTTCTCGCTTGAGGACTTTGGCTTGTCATTTGGTGTTCATCTCCTATGATCTAGTTTGATGTAGTTTAGTTTACTATCAATGACCGTCAACAAAGTTTTTACAATCATACTATGATCTTGGTAGTATTAGTTGTATTATTGCTGTGATCAATAGTCCTATTATTATTGGTCACAATGACGAATTTGATGATGATCATGGTGATTGTGATGGTAATAATAATGAAGACCAACCAATTCAGACATGAAACTTGAGTTTTATCAAGATGAATACGACATGTAGAAATTATAGATGAAAAATAGGCCTATGTACAAATACTAAAAAAAATAGAAATTTTAGTACTTGATATTTGGTCATTTTATTTAAAATATGACATCAATACTATTTTTTTTCCTAAATTATTTTATTTTTTATGGAAAATATCCATACTATTTAATGCAAAATTTAACATCCCTAAATTTGATGCGAAACCATTAATATGTTTAATCATTATAAAGAATATTTCCAATTATTGTAAAGAATGTCTCAGTCATTAGCTGACTTTAGGGTTTGAAAAAAAAATTGAAAGAAAGATACACTAATACTATATGAAGTTGTCCACTACTTAAAAAAGGACAACTTTGTGTCATTTATTTAAATAGGCATACAAGCTAGCTCTCTATCCACCAATTCAGCAAGTGAGCAACTTCTGTACTTGAATTGTGGACAACTCCCTATTTGCCAATTTAAAAAGCCAACTGCTTCTATCCACTTCTTGAATTGGTGGACAACTTTTCTCATACCCACATATGTATAATTTCACCCTAAAATAGGAAACACTTTTAATTTCATCGCAAAATGAGAATTACTTTTATTTTTATCCTAAAAAGGAAAAATAACTTTATAAAAATTCCTAAATTGGGAAAAAGCAATTCTTGCAACTACCTCTAGTGCACTTTTTTTTATGCTGTTGCTACCTTGTATAAGCATTTTTTATGCTTTTTTTTTTTTAATGACAGATGCCTTGCAAAGTTACTCATATAATCAATTAACTTTTTAAATTTTAAAAGTTAGATGCACCCAAAAAATTCACTGTGGAGATGATGAAGAGGAGCTTGGCCCTATCACATAGTGGATAGGTTAATATATAGCAATGAATGTGTAGGGGTGATTATAGTCGTCCCTACAACCAAGTTTAGAGGGGACTGAGATTAAGTATGTAGTTTATTACCTCTATGAAATAACAACAATTTTAACAAGTATTAGTTAAAACCACTTCATCACATTCTGCAACAGCGGTTTTAAGTGTATAAACAAGGCTTAATATAACACTGCCCCTAATTAAAATATTTGTGAGATCTTACCTGAATACCCCTCCCTTGCTCAAGAGTGCCTTAAGAAAAGGCAAAATGATTTTTAAAGAGGTTAAGGCACAAATTTTGGTGTTTACAATTAGAATAGCTATTGTTCAAAAATTTGATTTTGATTTTTGAAAAGGATTCAGGAGTCAAGATTCTAATTTATTTAAATGGAAAAATTAAAGAAAAACTCACAGTTAACTCAAATTCATTAATTTTACAATTAATTTATCCAATGATAAAATCACTAGCTTTTGAACTAAGTTAAACTCGAGGAATAGATTTTTTATTTTAAATAATCTAAATTTGCCTCCTAAATTTAATTTGACTTTAAAAATTTATTTCATTGATGACACGCAGATAATGACAATTAAAAATGCATGAATATGGCATAATAATGAATGCATGAGGAAATTAAAAAGCAAGTAAGAGGAGAGTTTTCTTTTTATTTCTTATGAATTTTAGGAGAATCACAAATCACTCATTGACTCCAAAATAATCAAAGTCTCTAATTATATTAATTAAATAATGAGATGCTTTCTCTAGCCTTTATGGTTCTAGGAAAATCACAAATTTTCTTACAAATATGAATAAATACATAGAAAATAAAAAGGAGAAAGGTATTAATTAAAATTTGGATTTGAGGTTTAGATTTAGATTCCAAATACGCCTATGTATCCCATCGAATGGTGATCAAAATCCATATAGTTTATTCCATAATTAAGTGGAGGGGTTAAAGATTAATTGGATTTATATGATTTAGTTGTGTGAGTGAGAAGGAAAGTTATACTTTCTCTTTTGGTGGATGAGATTGGCGAAGGATTTTACAGGATCGAAATTCCATCTTATCGATGCCAATGGTGAGAATCCTACTCAAAAAGAGTGGATGAGAATGGAGATTAGATTGATTGATGGATTAATTAATTAATTAATTTGATTGATTAAGTAGGTGGATTAATTAATCAAAATGATTAACTAATTAATTTAATGATTATATGTGATTTGTTAATTAAAATCAAATAGATTTTAATTAATTAGGAGGCTACTCAAAAAGAGTATAAAGAGAATAACTAGAGAGGGAAAGAGCAATTGAATAACCAATCTACAAATGCTCAAGAGGTGAAGAAAAATTATAGAAATGAAGGGTATTTATAGGCAAAGGATAGGGATATTTTGGGTATTAGAAGAGTGAAAAGACCAAAAAGGTAGGGCTTAAAAGTGCTGAAAATCAAGCTGGAAGGGCAAAAATGGAAATTCAACGCATAGGGAGAAGTACAGCCATTGAAGGAAGTTGTGGCATCGCAAGAGGCATTTGCGATGTTGCAAGCCTATTTTGTGCCACTGTAAGCCCATTTGTAGCGGCGTCAATTTGCCATACATCGCCACAACAGGCACCAATGGTAGAATCTAGGCAAGTGCACTTGTTGCACTTTTTAAGATCATTTTCAGGGCTCATGAAGTTCAGAAAATTTACTGATCATTGTCGACAGGTCTGAAATTAATTTTAAGATAGTTTGATAGTCAGTTTCAAGAGAGATCCTGTCAATTTTGGAAAAACAATATATGGCATAGAAAGCCCAGTCAAGATTGGAAAAGTGTCAATTTTGTTTACTTCATAATGTCTAGTTAAGTTTAAAGGATAATCATTTACCTTTTCAAGGCACTGCCCTTTTGAACCCTATCTGTTAATTATCGTATCGACTTTACATAGTGCACTAATCTTTACATAGCGCACTAATCTTAACAGGTGAAGCTACGGCCGCATCATGAGGGTGCAAAACTAAAAGATCATAATATTGCTACAAATTGGATTTGAATAATAAAATAAAAAATAATTGGATGGTTTTCAAATAATCACTAATCAAAATTTTGCATATGCCCCAAGTTGAATTTAAAATATTATTTAATTGAGTAAAGTACTATTTAGTCCCTGAGATTTGTCTTAAATAATGAGCTGGTCCTTGCAATTTGAAAAATGAGCTATTTAGTCCTTAAGGTTTCATTTCATTATACACAATAGTCCTTCTATCAAATTTTCCATTAAAATTTTATGAAAGGTCAAAAATGCCCCTCATTTGCAATTTAATTTTCTTTTTCAACCATCTCTTTCATTGCTCTCTCTTTCTTTATGCAACTAAACCAAAAAAAAAATAGAGAGAAAAATTAAAAAGAATACCAAGTAAATTTCAAATATCAATCAATCAAAACCTATTCTTGTGAATCAAAACCTAAAATTACAGAAGCACAATTCTTCAATCATTCAATCTCCTATTCAACTAGCTCTTAACCCCACTTCCTCTATTGCCGACCACCACCTCTCCTGCTTTCTCGATCACACTTTCTCAATCTCTTATTCTCAGTGAAGAATTCTTTCTCAACATAAGATAAATTATTAAAAGGAATACAAATTTAATAAGAAACAAAGAAATTAAAGAAGAAAAATCAAATGGGTATTTGAATTTTTTTATTATCGTACTTTTTGTTAGTGAATAATAAGATGAAAGGGCTTGAAGAAATTGTTAGAGGTGTGTATTTGAGCTTTACATGTATATATATATATATATATATACACACACACACACACACACACACATATGCATGCGCGTGCGCGCGCACACACACACACACACACATACATATATATATATATTAATTTTTCTATCACATTTTTCGAGTCTATCTCATTGTCTTCTTCCCTGGTTGTAAAGTCATATAGATCTTGAGACTCCACTATAAGATGAGTCCAAAGTTTTTCTGCTGGATCAAATTTATCATCTAAAGGATATATGACTTGTTGACTGGTTCCACAGTAAATTTATCTCTTGTATTAATTGTTTCATTCTTCTTTCAGGTTCATGATTTCTTTGCAATATTTTGGATGATAAGCCATCCATGAAATCAGGAGTTCCAGACAAGGGCCTTGTTCTTAGTTTTGATATTTTCTGGAAATTAAAAAATCTTCACATTCTTCCAGATGGAATTCATTAAAAAATATATTTTCAGCCATATACAAATATTCTATCTTCGTTCCTTTCCCATACCCATTGAAGATGTAGTGCTCTAAAATGGATGTGAGTAAATCCATTTGCCAACCATTGAGATAGAAATTCATGAGAAATTCAGAGATCAACAAATTATTCTTCACTAGTTGCCTTTATGGAAAAATTTAGAATTCTTCATTTCACTTTCATTTAAACAAAATGAATATGTTAATCCGACAAAGGCAACTCACCCCAAAATGACCCCTCAAAATTTAGAATTGATTGTAGAAAAATATTCTCAATTGTTATCTCAAAACTTAATTGATTGTTCTTATGGACTGTTCCTCATTTCCAAAAAATGCTACAATTCAAAAGAAAGATTTTGGCTCATCCACAGCTTCTCAGATGAAAAAAATGGTTTTATTATGAAGATATTGCATATACAAATCCAAGCCCATGAATACTCAATCTGGCCCTTGTGGTCCGACATATACTTCCGACAATGATTGGCAGAACTCATTTTTTCCAAAAGCAAACAGTGGATCATCCTAGTATTTCCCTTTGGATAATATTATGCCCGACCAATATATATAAATATATATATATATATATATATATATATATATATATATATATATATATATATATATATATATATATATATATATATATATATATATATATATATGTTAATTTTTCTATTTTGTGTATATAAAGAAAAAGAAGAAGAATGTAGAGAAGGATTAACAAGGGGAGGGGTATTTTTGGTAAAAAAAAAATTATATTAAAATATTATTTTTATGGTTAACTAATGGAAATTTATTAAAAATTTTGACAAAAGGACCATTGAGTATAACGGAATAAAACTTTACGGACTAAATAACTCCTTTTTTAAACTGCAAAGACCAACTCATTATTTAATATAAATTTTGGGGACTAAATAGTACTTTACTCTATTTAATTTTAATGGCAAAATATATATAATTGGACACTAAATATTTTCAATACGTTAATACTAAAAGTTGAAATTTACTATTATGCAATAATATAATCAAATGTAAAGACAAAAAAAAAATTCCAATATTTGAATAAATTATATGGGTATACAACAAAATACAAAATAAAAAATAACTAATAGGGTCAGCCTTAATAAGACTGAGTCCTTAGACGATCAACTATAAATTCAAATTTGCTAAAATATTAAATTTAAGCGAAATGAAAAACTATTTTATTCATTTAAAAAAATAAAATTCTGTTTCATTTTTCAAATAAAAATACATTGAGTATATAATGTAGGACTAGAAATTAATAACTCTTTAATATCATTTAACAGATGGACTATAAATACTTATAATGATTCTTGTATGATTTATTGGTAATTTAATAAGATTATATGGATATAGACCATGTTTAAGGATTCTTTCCTTTATTGGTCTTTTGAACTATAAATATATTTAAGCCCATTTGGAAAGAAACAATTATAATTGGGTTAAAATAACATAAATCCATAATATAATAAAGGGATTTTTATACAAATAATCTAAAAATTAAAAAAAATAACTTTTATGTCTTCTAATTTATTATTTTACAAAAATGTCTCAAACTTCTCTCTTCATTTACAAATTTAGCCTCTCTTCTTCTTTTTGCCTATCAACGTTCTATTTTTTTTTTCTCTTTGTTATCATATATTAGTTTCACTTCCATTTAAAATTAAAAAATTAATTTAATCATATTAAATTAATTTTATGAAAATTCAAAATGAACTAACTACTAACCTATATTTAGATTGAAAATTATATAATTTATCTAAATTTATATATTAGATTTTTTATAAATTTGTATGGTATCACTTGTTTCACATAAAAATTAAATTTATATTTATAAAATCAAATACTTATAAAAATACATTTTACTTGAGATTTTAAAAAATCTCAAAATAAGCATATAAAAAGCCATAGCAGATAGTATACATTAAATAAAAAAAGTATACTTTTTATAAATAATTAGTATATAATATAAATCTAGTATACTTACACAATGTAATCAGTATCCACTACTCTTTATACAAACTATGAATTTTGAAAAAAAAAATACAGCAAACAGTATACATTAAATAAAAAAAAAAAAGTATACTTCTTACAAATAATAAGTATTTAATATTGCTTAATATTTAATGTATAAAATACATTAAATCAAATTAATATTTAATGTATAGAATACATTAAATCAAATTTAATATACTCACAATATAATTAGTATTTACTACTATTTATACAAATCATGAATTAAAAACAAAAATAAAAACCCCAGCAAATAGTATATATTACTATAAAATTTAGTATTTTTTTAGTATATAATAAGTATTTAATATTATTTCTATATGGCATTAATTTAATAAAACTAGCTTTTTTAATCAAAGTACCATCAATGAACTTGTATTTGTGTAATTTGGAAACGTATACCCATTTTGAGTATGGAATGAAATTAATAGTGATATTTGAATTTGTCTTTGCGTCTTTCCAAGTTATAAGCAAAAATAAAAAGGAAAGATTAATATTTGAAAGTTAATTACAATTTTCTTTTTGGGTTTTCTTAATATATATACTTTGGTTTCTATTAATTTTCCATTATCAATTTCAGTTCCTATATTACAAGTATTAAACATACAAATATTAAAAGGATTAATATTCTTCAAGAATTATAGAACTAACATTGGGAGACTAAAACTCAAAACAAGTGTGGGAGATGTGAACAAGTTGGGTATAATAAAAAGACATGAAGAACTCTACTAAAAAAAATTGATTTACAATATTCAATTCTTAAACAATTTTTAATATTATTATTAAGACCATTACTTGATTCATTTCATTATAAATTGCAAGGAAAAAATTACTTACAATATGATTTACAATTACAAAAATGTGAAACAAATTACAACAAATAACAATTATGAATTTTTTCTATTATTATTGCAACTATTTTGATATGCTTTTTGGGTATATATCAAGTTTATATACTACTTTTATCTTTAACATCACCCTATAACTGGTATGTATTTTTTACTAGTTTGTTCATTGTAGTAGAAAAACAACATACATTGTGTAAAATTCACAATGTAATTTCCTATAATAATAATAATAATAATAATAATAATAATAAAGAAAGTAACAAATAATAGCAAACAGTATACATAAATATAAAATTCAGTATTCTTTTGGTAAAAAATTAGTATCTAATATTGTCTATACGAAGCTTAATTTTATAAAATAGCTCATGAACCAAAGCAAATAATTTATATCATATAATATAAATTAGAAATACTAATCTCTTATATAATAATAATAATAATAATAATAATAATAATAATAATAATAATAATAATAATAAAAAAGTAACAAATAACAACAAACAATGTTTATTAATATAAAATTCATATTCTTTTGATAAAAAATCAGTATTGAATATTGTTTATACATGGCTTAAATTTATAAAAATATCTTATAAATGAAAATAAACAATTTATAGCACATGGTATAAATTAGAAATAATAATAATAATAATAATAATAATAATAATAATAATAATAATAATAATAATAAATAACAACAAATAATATATATTAGTATAAAATTCAATATTCTTTTTGGTAAAAATAGTATTGAGTACTATTTATACACGACTTAATTTTACAAAAATAGCTCATTGACAAATGCAAAAAATTCTATATCACAGAGTATCCCATAGATACAATACATAGCATGGTATAAATTAATGAAAATAACTATACACACAAGGTCAAAATTCATATCAATTAATACTTCTTCAAGAATTAGAGAACTAGCAAGAGCCTCACTATATTACCATCACATGGCCACTATAAACGTTCAAGATGAATTACATAAATATTGAGCAGGTATATAGTTTGAGGAATCTGAAAGTCAATTTTACCATGAAGTTTCAAAACTTTAAAGGTTGCACAATTAAAAAAGATTGGGGAAGCTGAATAACAACGTAGCTTTGAATGAAAAGATCAAACTCTTCAACTTTTCGCATAATTGCAATAGAAATCTAATTATTTAAATTTATATAGATGATTCCAAGGTGAATAAAACAATCAATTTACAATTAAAAACAAAATAAAATCTACAAACAAATAAATTCTTATTTAGACAATTCATCAAACAGTTCATGTGCATTTAAACCAATAAGAAAAGATACCGCACAATATAGACAAATTTCTCACTGATTCCCAACCCAATATTACTATTATTAGCCTTCCTCTAGTTGATCTTTCATCCCCAAAACTTTTAGATAAATTTGTTGAAGTTATGTCGGTGCAATAATTGAGAATCACAAAACCATGCCAAAAGAATTCTCTGATATTATATCTTCCAATCTGACCCAAAATTGAACTATGTTTGCTTGAGAATTCCCATTTGTATTTGTATTTACAATACCACAGATACACAACTCAAAATCTCTCTTTTTGCATTTACTATCAATTCTTCAACCTCTATCCTTATAAAATACCCAATTAATAGATTAACAAAAAATATATTATAAAAACAGAAAAAGATTGAAAAAGAGAGTATTACGCGTGAACTTGACTTTGATATAGTCGGAAAAAGCACAAGGACCATCATATTTGACGCAACAAGGGAGGTGATGGAACTAATTGATGAGATTTGGGATTTGTACTTTTTGATCTTCGCTTAAATTTATCATTTCTATGGTTTCTGCCTCCAAATTTTCCTCTCTATTCATTGATTTTCTTTTTCCTTTCTTTATTTTATTTTATTAGTTGTAGTAATAACTTTAACCATTGATATGTCATTTTCTTGCTTTATTATGTAGCAGTAAAAAATAAAAGGAAAAAAAACCATAAAAGATAACAACACAGTCTAAAAATGGATAAGATTAAAAATGAGGCTAAAAAAGTTTTTCTTTTAAAATGACATAGCATGTAATTTCCTCTATGATAAACACTTTTAAAATTTATGAGCCCTTTTGTTATTTCATGGAACCCTAGCATAGGCCTTAGTTGTCTAAGCCTAGGGCAAGGCCTCATAACTAATATAAAAGTTTGATAATTGCCAAGTTTTAGTGCCATACAATAACAGTCTTTGACATATGTACAAAAGTTTGGTACTTGTATTTACTTCAAGCACTCGGATGTGATTTCCACTAGAAACCATAATTTGACTGTACATTACTATAACCGGCAAAAGTCTTAGTGAAAATGGGATATATAATTAAAATGAATGTGTTTTCATATGTAAATTTTGTAGTTAGAAACGCATACAGAAGATCAAAAGATCAAAATTTCAGAGATACTCCCCAAACAACCAAAAGCAAACAAAATCAAAGTATAAAATCAATTGTAAATTAATGACTCCGTTACTTGTCCAACAGTTTTTAAAAAAAAAAAAAAAGTTATAACCAACACCAATAAAATATATCATTCACACATGGGGCAATTCTTATTCCAATTTATATATAAATTCTAGGAACTTATCAAGATTTAAGAAATAAACAATATATAAATCTGACTCCATATTATTTTAAGAGCATCAACAATGCACTTTTTATATTATTATAAAGAGTTATCTGGAAAATTAAATTTCTAATGGATCTTTATTTTTAAAAATTAAAAAAAAGAGTTGGTTTGACTTTCCACATTTAAAGAATCAAATATCACTCTATATTTTAACTTTAATTAATGCAATACAAATTTTTATATACTTTATTTAAAATAATTTTAATACTATTTTTCTATTAAACAAACTTAAAGCATGAAAAATTAAAATAATTAATGTTATGGGATAAAGTAAAATAAAGAACAAAATATAAAGAATCTATTGAATTTAAATAAAATTTTTTACTTTTTATCAACTAAATACTCTCTATTAAAAAAATATACTATTTGAAATAAATAGAATTATTGAGAATACTATAAATACTAATAACTCATCAAAAGCAAGAAAATAAACAAATCTAATCACAATATAAATCATATTGTTCAAGCATAGTTGTCAAATCAGAATCAAGTCAAATAATAATTTGGTTAAAATACTAATATTATTTATAAATAATTTATATTCATATAAATAATATATTTCATGTCAAATATTTCTTAATTTTAAGATACACTCAATTTTAAAATTGTTATTGAGCTAAAAAGTTGTTATAGCATTTGTTTCCAATAAACTAAAGTTAGGCTACTAATAACTTAATTAGTTTGAAATTTTTTAAAATTAATTAATTACCCCATAATTTATAATTTAAAATAAATTAAATAATTTAAAATTTAAAACATTTTAAAAATAATAATTAAATATTGTTTTAAAATAACTTTTAATATACACGGTACTTTAAAATAATCAATAATTGTTTTAAAATAATAATTGATTAATATATTTATATTTATATTTATATTTTAGAGTTTGTTTGTAAATTGATAACTGCACAAATATTCTTAACTCTTGGAAATTACATCCGTATAATTAATGGACTCTTTTTCCAAGTGCCCTTTAACAGCAGGTCTCTTCATCATTAACACATCTTCTTTTCTCAATGTTTACATCTTTTTTCTTTTTAATATTTTGAGAATCGCATGAATATACCAATTCACATCGATTATATTGATTGGAGATCAAGTTGCGTGATTTTTAGTTTTTTTTTTTTTTTTTTTTTTTTTTCTGATTCTTCATATTCAGCCGACTCTTTTTATTTATAAATCGAATCGAATTATACGATTCAACTCGCGAATGGCGGTTCTACCAACAGTAGATTCAAGTAATGAAGCACTAACAAATTTCCAGCTCTAATCATCAAGTCAAGATTACCAACCAAGCAAATTGATCAGAAAGTTACATCAATACTGATTTTATTATCATTAAACTGTAATAAAATTGATCAAATTTTTTTTTTGACGATGAGTGCACAAACCTTGCAAATTAGCACAATATATAAACCTTAAAAAAAATCACCTCATGTTCTACATAGAGAAGGGACTCTCTTTCACCAAGTGTTTACTCTAGAACCAAACAAATAAATTAACCTAAAAAATCAATTAAGATCAATCAAAAATTATATACTATCAAATTAAAAAAAAAAATCTCAATTAAAGAATTGATACATCTAACATAAAATCACAAGTAATTCAAAATTCATAGATTTTTCAACTAGTCTACATGAATACAATCATTAATAATGAAAACAAGACTACTCACTACTGTTCACCAGGTCCACTTTTTCAGCTTCATTTCTCCGTCATTTCTAAGAATTTGCTTCTCTCTTCTTTCAGGGAAAAATCACTAGATTTTTTTATCTTGAGATATTAATTTTTCGGCTATAGGATATGTTGTGGTAAGAACTAGGAAGTGGTACATTGTTCGGCTGAAGTAAAATTTAGTTTTTCTACAAACTAAAAACCAAGTACTTAAATGCATGCAAATAAATGAAAAGATGAAAACTATTACCATAATACTTAAATGAATAGCTCTGAGAAAGAAAAGGGAAAAGATGGAAGTGATTGATGAGTTAACAGAGATAAAGATGAAAATTTATTGGGAGATTGATGTCTAATAAAATGTAGAGAAAGAAATCCATCAATTTATCTCACTTCTTCTAATTTCTACATCAATTATCGTAAAGGAGATTGAAGGAGGAGAGGAGTTGTGAACGGTGAGAAAGGCAAGAGAATAACGAGAGTGAGGAAAATAAGGAGAAATTATTAGGGTTAAATTTCTTTAAGGCTTCGTTTGGATTGAAAAATTATTAAATTTATATATTAAATAAAATTCATGTATTTTAAATTTATAGATTGTGATATTATTAGATTTTAAAAAATTTACTATTTAAATTGATTATAAAATTAATAGATTATTATGGATAATTTTGAAATAAAAAAATTATCACAATCCCTCATAAAAAAAAATAATGAATTTTGAATTTTCCCATTTATGAGGTGAAAAATTAAAATTTTAAAAAATGAAAGGTGGAAGATTTTTCAAAATTTATAAATTTTAACTATCTTTTAAATTATCAAACAGTGGATTTAGTTTAAATCCATAAATTTTGTAAAATCTCTCATTTAAAATCTCTTATACCAAACAAAGGTTAATTTTTTTTAATTTAAATAATGCTAAGTGATACAAGTTGTGTAAAATAAAAATTAACGCAAATCGATATATTTTGAACAAATTACATAATAAAAAATAAATAAATTATTATTATTATTATTTTACATCATAAATTATGTTATTTAAAAAATATAAATTATATTAAAATATTACATAGTTACCCTTATTTTATTAAAGACAATTACATCATTTGGGATATCTTTGATTTATTTTTTTTTAAATTTACTTTCGCAGCCCAAAATATATAAAAAAAAAATTTCCAAATATAGTAGCCATTTTGGCTTCCACATCGTCATGAGTTAAGGGCCATTTTTTTCAAACGCCTTAAAAGTCCACTTAATAAAAAACGCGTTTATAGCTTAGAAGCAATTTTTATAACTGCTATGAATATATTCCTTTCATTTTAATATTGTCCACTTTTTTTTTTTTTCTCACACCGATTAAGAAAATATCAATAATTATTTATTAATTTATAAATTTTATTATATTTTTCATTTATACCTTTATATATATTTATATTATTTTTTTATTAATTTTGAGAATATACAATTTTTACACCGTTATATTAATAAGAATAAAATAAATAGATATTTATATATATTTTTAAAGCAGATAAATATTTTGAGATATTTTAAAAATGAATAATAAATAACTTTTTTGAAAAGTAGATAGTATAATTTAATGATATATATATCTTGACAACTTATAACAACTAATTAAATTCATAAATAATAAAAGAATATTCATTAATGAACCCTACAAACTACAATTAAAAATTGTACATAAATTAGTGAAAAAAATAAAGAAATTAAATAAGATCTGACAATCTAATAACATCAAATAAAATTAGAACTAATTTTAGGAGCCATTTTCCCAAACAAATATTCAAGATCATTTGTAGCGGCGTCAATTTGCCACACATCGCCACAACAGGCACCAATGGTAGAATCTAGGCAAGTGTACTTGTTGCACTTTTTAAGATCATTTTCAGGGCTCTTGAAGTTCAGAAAATTTACTGATCATTGTCGACAGGTTTGAAGTTAATTTTAAGATAGTTTGATAGTCAGTTTCAAGAGAGATCCTGTCAATTTTTATAACTGCTATGAATATATTCCTTTCATTTTAATATTGTCCACTTTTTTTTTTTTCTCACACCGATTAAGAAAATATCAATAATTATTTATTAATTTATAAATTTTATTATATTTTTCATTTATACCTTTATATATATTTATATTATTTTTTTATTAATTTTGAGAATATACAATTTTTACACCGTTATATTAATAAGAATAAAATAAATAGATATTTATATATATTTTTAAAGCAAATAAATATTTTGAGATATTTTAAAAATGAATAATAAATAACTTTTTTGAAAAGTAGGTAGTATAATTTAATGATATATATATCTTGACAACTTATAACAACTAATTAAATTCATAAATAATAAAAGAATATTCATTAATGAACCCTACAAACTACAATTAAAAATTGTACATAAATTAGTGAAAAAAATAAAGAAATTAAATAAGATCTGACAATCTAATAACATCAAATAAAATTAGAACTAATTTTAGGAGCCATTTTCCCAAACAAATATTCAAGATCATTCTCCAAAGGAGTAAGATTCAAATCCAACCCAAAAACCCTTTTGCTGCTAGTAGATCTCCTTAAAACAGGCA
Source organism: Reutealis trisperma (assembly GCA_947687605.1). Taxonomy (NCBI): domain Eukaryota; kingdom Viridiplantae; phylum Streptophyta; class Magnoliopsida; order Malpighiales; family Euphorbiaceae; genus Reutealis; species Reutealis trisperma. Next base: position 330,854 of record CANTUT010000967.1, read on the forward strand.
ATTTCGAAATCCGCATAGAAGAGCTTAAGTTTTCTGCCATGGCAGCAGCTCTATGTCTTCTCATGTGACCACCCAAAGCTTGTCCTAAAGCAAACTCTGCACCACAAATGGTGCATTGGTGCAGTTTCGCCTTCTTTTCAGTTTGGCTTCTTCCTTTATTATCATCATTATTATTATAATCAACGCTCTCAACCGTAACTAATCTTGGCTTCTTATGGCTGGCTCTGTGCCCTCCTAATGCTTGAAACGATGAAAATTTTTTATTGCAAGTTTTGCATTCGAAAACATCTTCATTTTTCATCGTAGACTTCATAATGGGTTTGTCCTGTAGAGAATGAGAGAGAAGCATAAGGCATTTCGCCATATCTAAACTCTCTATCTCTGCAATTTTTCTTTTCATACCAGCGACGGCCATTAGTGAATTTTTATTGGAAATTAATGAAACTGTGGTTTTGTTTTTGGTAAGTGATGAGAAGGAATTGTGAGAGGTTAGGAGCACCTTTTATAGACGTGGAGTTTTGATTTTTTGAATTTTGAACTTTGACTTTTTTTTTTTTTTTTGACTTTACCAAATTAGTATGTTAGTTGTTGGTTTCTTACTCGCATGCATATTTTACGTGTGAATCAAGAGAACGTGTAGCCTTTTGGTGTGCGCGGTCGTTTTAGAACTAAGAAAAGTCTGACTGCTTCTTTGACTTTATTTATTTATTAAGACGAAATTACCCTTCCTTTGCTTTTGTCTGCTAATTTTTATCTTACAACTGCTTCGGCTCTGTTTCGAGGCAAATATACATTGCATGGAAGATGGAACTACGGTGCCTGACCACCCCCCATTATTGAAATAATTAGTATAAAATTAGTTCTATTAGGATAAGATAGGTTTAAATGACATCATCACTGAGCTTTCGCATTCTAATCCAATCAAATGTAAATTACTTCAAGTTCAAATTAAATATATATATATATATATATATATATATATATATATATATATATATATATATATATATATATATATATATATATATATATATATATATATATATATTATTAGCTATATCTATATCTAAATATATGGAAAGGAGAAGGAAGCAATTTTATATTAGAGCACTTCACTAAGTTTTTTCTAATTGTACATTTATGATGAATAATATGGTCATTTAATAATTATTTAATTATATTTAATTTAAATAATGAATGATGAATTCAATTAAAATAAGAAACAATAAAATAATTATTATTTAATATATAATTAATTATATTTACTATTTAATTATATTTAATTTAAATAAGAAAATAATGAATGCAATTAGAATGAGAAAAGCATAAAATAATTATTATTTAATATCTAATTAATTATATTACAAATTTATAATTATATAATTATTATAATTTAGTAATTTAATTATCTAATTGATTTAATTTAAATAAAGAAGAACGAATTTAATAAGAATAATGAAAGAATAAAAGAATTATTATTTGATATAAAATTAATTTTATTTAATTTAAATAAAAAAGAATTCAATTAGAATAATTTATGTTTCTTCAAATATTAAGAAGTTAGAGGAATTCTAATTTGACTTTTATTGTATAAATTATTACTTTGTCTTATTATAAATTTTAAAATTAGTTGTTTTAACTATTAGTAATAATTTGTATATTCTCAAAAAAATAATAATAATAGTTTGTGTAAATGAATTCAATTAGAATAATTTATGTTATTTCAAATACTAAGAAGTCAGAGAAATTTCAATTTAACTTTGATTGTTCGAACATTAATAAATTAGAGAAATTTTAATTTGATTTTGGGAAAATTTTATTGTACATTAGAAAAATTGCTTCTGTAGGAAGATGCAGTAGGAAAAAAAAAGTGTACTAATTGAGAGGTTATTTAATAATAATGACCAAAATCTAATTATTTTATTATCAAATGTCAAATTTCTATTTCTAATGGTATGTTTTTCTTAAAAAAAATCAATTTATTTATAATTTTATAAACACTTAAATTTACTTAATGTTTTCAAAAGAAATTCAAAATGTATCAAAATTGAAAGTTAATTGAAAATCATTTATAATATAATGAATATTTTTAATTTTCAGTTTAATTAATAGTGTATATTATATTTTCAAGTTTTCATTAGAAAGTCATAACTAATTTTGAACAAAATTAAAATTTAACTTTATGCTAATAAAGACTAAAAGATATGTATAATGAATTATAATTTTTTTAAGTTCAAAATTAGTTTTTTTATATAAAAATAATACAAAATTAACTCATATACTTATTAAAAAAGTAAAAATCGAATGATGATTGTATTGATATCCTAAAAAATAAATTAATAAATTATTTATTTATTAATTATAATAAATTGTCAAAAACACTTACGCTCAAAGCAAAGAAAAAATTATAAACCTACAATATATAAAAATATAAATCAATTTATTAAAAAGTAAAATGAGTATATCTAAAATTTATAAAGTGTATAAAATAAATCATTAAATCTCTAACAAGAAATGCATTTAATATTATTAGTTAAATTAATCAAACTTTAAATTTTTCTTAATTTATAAATTAAATTAATTTTAAATGAGTCATAATGAGTTATAATGAGAATTAATGTACGAAACACGTTAGAAAAATCTCGTTATATATAAAAGTTTATTGAAGAAGTACTTTTGAATTATCTAAAAATGACATATTTTTAATAAGAAACACTAAAAAAAATTCACCTTATTTTTAATTTGATTGGATTCATTTTCTATCTTTTAAAATTGAAGTAAAAAACATATGATTTTATTATTATTAACTAATTTTCTTTATGTTGATTGGATTGATAGAATATGATAGCTAACAACCTATATTTATTAGGTTCTGATAAAAATATTAGATTTACTTCTCAAAAAAAAAAAATGGATTTCATAAAATGCTTAATGTTCTATAATATATAATCACATGTTTAAATATTATATAATCACATGTAATTCATGTGAAAAACTAATTAGTTTATCTAAAAATTAATAAGTTGAATAGAAAATTGAAAATTTAAAAATTTTCACCTATCAATTTGGATGATAGATAGTGTAATTAAATATCAATTTCTTATTAAAATTTCTTTTTTTTTAATGTTATATACAAGTCATTTTTATGTAAATTTATTTAATTTTACCTACACTTATTACTCTTTAACGTGGTTTGTAGAGCGTCATTAATGAAGTCCATTAAAAAATTATACCAAATAAGAAAAAATATTCCATTTCATTAAAATTTTTTTTCTTAGCACTGAAGTAATACAAGAGTCATATATATTTTTGTCGCGAAATAAGATAAGTTATTAAGTAGTAAAATGTTAGATATTAATTAAAAATTTGACATATTGTGTTTTCAATTTCTAAATTTTACTTCCTCCATTCTATAATATTTTTCGTTTAAAATTTCAGCACATGAATTAACAAAGTTATTAAATTGTCATAATTCTAAAATAAAAAGACTAAAATATTCTTTATTAATTTTGATGTAGAAAAATAAAAACAATTAATGTAAAATATTTAATGGAAAATAAATGAAAGGTAAAATTGAAAAAAATAAATAAATATCTTCTTAAAATTCTAAACCGACATATAAATTAGAATAAAAAAATTTATCTAAAACAACAAATACTATGAAATGGAGGGAGTGTTTTTTATCAATCTAGATATTATTCGGTAGGTCGTAATGACATGTAATATAATGTAAAGAAACGTATTTTTAATGTAAATTTATATTAAAAATATATTTGATTATATTATATTATATTTTATTACGGCTTACTAAACACATTTTTAGTAGTTGAACAAATATTTTTTTTTTCAGTTAAGGACATTTAGCTAAAATTTTTTGTCAGAAAATGAAAATAGATTTTTTTACACAATAAATGATATTATACTTTATGACATATAATGTAATGTAATCAAATGTATTTTTAGTGTAAATTTATATTAAAAATGTATTTGATTATATTATATTATATTTCATTATAATTTACCAAACGCATTTTTAGTAGTTGAATAGATTTTTTTTTTTTCTCAATTAAGTGCATTTAGCCCAAATTTCTTGTCAGAAAATGAAAATAGTTTTTTTTTACACAATAAATGATATTATGCTTTAATATATTCATTCCAACTATTTCACCTTTTTAATTTTTTACTTTTATTTTATTTTCCTTTATATCTTAATTTTTAAAAAAGCTCTCTAAATTTTTTTTTTATAATTTTATTTCATTTTCTAAGAAAATCTCAAAAAAGTAAAAGAGAAGATAATAAAAGAAGAAAGGAGAAAACAAAAAGATATGAATGAAGTGAAAAGATGGTATAAAATGATGCATTTTAACAATTTGGGATAATTTAATTTCAGCCAAATGCATTTAATCAAAGGAAAAAAAAATTAATTTGTTTCAAACACAATTAATTAATAAAATAATAAAAACTTTGAGACACTAAAATAGAAAATTTATTTGAGTTTTTATTTAACGTGTTAAATCATCTCCATATGTCAAGATTGTTAGAAAATTGTAAAAATGAAATTTTTTTTTTGTAATTTGTTTCTCAATATTCAAATAATAATAAATAAAATTAATAAGGAGCAAATCTCATCATTAAGTATTATTGAGAAATTTTGTGACTTAGGATATGTTCACGACTTTAATTAATTTGGTTCTATTAATCATTTTTTCGTATTGATATAAAACTTATCAATAAAATTAAAAATGAGGTATTTTTTAATTTTAATTTTTAATTTGGTTCTATAAAATACAAAAAAAAAATGACCTTATTTTTAATTTTGGAGTATTTATTCATTTTTCTAGAAGTGGTTGTGTATGTGAGTAATGGTGAGTGATGAGAGGCTTCTTCGTCAGGGAATGGAAGTTTCTATATGACGTCAGTGCAAACGCTAATTATTCAATTCATGAGGTGATAGAGATTGTACTTATTTTTAACTTCTACTTGTAAAAACTCAAAAGTAAATTGAAGAAGGAGCCGTGGAAACTTCTTTTTATATACTATTACTTATGTTTTTTTTTATTTTTTATTTTTTATTTTTAATTCCCAAAATAAATAATAGTGTGAAAGCAAATTTTATTAATTATCAGTTAGTTTCCAGACTTTCCGGTCTTTCAAAGGAAAGTAAAGAATCTTTTTAAGTTACACACGTGAACATACACAATTTTATCTACCGGACAAATTTCATATTCTCACCTTGCAGCATTTGGTCAACGAAATATGCTTTAGGAAAATTCCAATGCCTGATGTCTCACAGCTCACGTTTATAAAAGAGACGAGAGTTTAGAGAATATTTTTATGGATGAGGATTGAAACATAAATTAGTTTAAAAAGATATGTTTGACTGTACACTATAAGAAATTGTACATTTTATGATAATTAAAAATATTATAAAAATATAAAAATTATCATAAAAAAATTTTAGTCATGATTTTATTACCTAATGTTAATTATAATATTATGAGTGAAGTTGTCAACTATAATATTATGGTGACAAACCTTATTGTTACATATTAGTAAATTAATCGCAAAAATAAAAAAAATATAAAAAAGCTCTAAAAATATTTCACCACAATATTATTATGCATGATAATAATAATAATAATAATAATAATACATTCGTATTCTAAATTAACTTGTTGTTTATAGTAATAAAAATTAAATTCCTAAACATAGATAAAAATTCATCCAGTATATCTTCAAACATTTACAGGGGTGTATTCAATTAGAATTTTTAAAGATATTTATAGATTTTTTTTAAATGAATGACTTTTAAAGAGTTTATAGACTTTTAATGACTTTTATAGAGTTTATGAATTTGTCAATGACTTTCATAGATTTTATTTTAAAAGACTTTTATAGACATTTATAGACTTTTATAAATATTGATCAATTTTTATTGATTTGATTTAATTAATAAATGCATATATTGATGTAATAAATTTATACTTCTCATATGATAAAACAAGAATACTTAAAAAATTTCAATTTCAATCAATATTCAGTAACGACAAGAATTACTTGAAATCATAGTTAAAATCAATATTGATTAATCTATTTTTATACATAGTCTTAACAACAAGTTGTGAATCAATATTCAATGATAGAAATCATTTATGATCAATGCTATCTCCATCAGTGCTAGAGCATTTTCTTCTATTGTTACCCTATTTACATTATTTACATGATAAACAATTTTTAATATATTTTATTTTTACATGCTTTGAATTTTATGTAAAAGTAAATAAATAAATGATTAATGTTAAAATCAATGTTGATTAATCTATTTTTATACATAGAAATCATGAATCAATATTCAATAATAGAAATCGTTTATGATCAACGATAAAATTATAATCTAACAATAGAAAACCTAGATATTTATTGCTATAAGAAAAATTAATCAAAAAAATAATATTAGGTTGGAGAAATACCAGTCATTACTCTTCAAGGTTCAAGATCGCTTTTTTCTTCTTTTTTTTTTTCGTCTGTGATTGACGCTTTAATACCTAAAAAGGAAAGTCTGTTGAAATATTGAGAGGGAATGAAAGAAAATATTTGAGACTTTATATTTATACTATTACACAAAAAGTTATTAAAAGTATTTAAAAGTTCATTATCTATAAAGGTTTATGACTTTTTAAATATCACTTTACTTTTATAAACACTATCAAAGTTATAATTGAATATCTATTGAATTTTGAAAACTTTTTTAAAGTATTTAAAAGTCATTATTGAATACCCCTCATTTCTATAAAGTCTTTAAAAGTTTTTATTAAATACAACTTAACTTTTCAAATCCATCAAAATCTTTAAAAATCCTAATCCAATACATCCCCTTTAATAGATTTCATAACTTTTGATTAACGAAATATCTCATTCCGTTAAATGCTTTCACTAATGCTTCCCCATTTCCATAGCCTAGTCCAAAGGATTCCCAGTTATAGATATCTGAAACATACTGGCAGAACAGAGATTAAGTAGATGCCGTTCGTTTATAAATTATAATATGAAAAATCTAAGAAATACTAACCTTTGCCTTGGGAAGTTTGTCATTCTTGCAACCTCTTGGAAATCCAATGCCTAAACAAAGTATAAGTCAAATGCAACACACTATATATATCACTGAAAGCACCAAGTTCATGAATACTGTAACCAATAATACTACTAAACATAATAAGAAATATAGTTTAAGCAACGGATCAATAACATTTAACATTTAATTTAAGTGAAGTACTCCTTGCTATATAACTAAATAAGACAACAATGGATTAAGAGAAGGCAAAAGTTGACAAGTAAACAAAGTATAAGTTTGGTGCTTAAATTAGTAAATTATAAATACAAAGACAAATAGAAAGATTCATATTATAAAAGCAACACAAGCTTATCAACTGGATGCACATTTCACATCCAAATAATTGTACCAAGAATTACACCATTTTGACTAATATGCACCGACCTGCAAATACAGAAAGGAAATTTAAAAAAGAAAAAGAAAAAGAAATTCCTTTCCTTTTCTTCTTCTTTTTTTTTTTTTTTTTTTAACATGTTGCTTAAAAATTCTTAAGGGTAAAGAATACGGATAACATTTACAAGGACAAATTTGATCGGGAGTTAAAGAGTATTAACTTATAACTTTTCATATTTTAAAAGATATGCTTATCACTGATGCTTAATATATATCTCTAAAGCAGAATTCTGTCTACACTTACTCATAACTATATCCACATTTATATTAAAGTTTCTACTGATGACTGGAAGCCTCAAACTTAATAAATAAAAAGCAGCTCCAGATATACTTAATAGCACATTAGACTGCAAAGATAACTTCTAAATAACCTCAATTAACGACCCCAACAATACTTCTGATAGATACAACTAGCTAATGACACCAACTTGAGTATTTCTTGTATACTTCATATACAAGAAATTGAAGGGAAAAATAAAATTTAAAATGATAATAAAAGAAGAAGTATACCTTTAATAATATTACTCATAACTATACACTCATTTGTATTAAGTTTCTACTATTGATCAATGAGCCTCAAGCTTCAAATAAATAAATATAAAAATCCTCTAAAAACTACAAAACATACAGATTTATAAACTTAGAAGCAGCTCCAAGTACATATAACAACACATAGCACTAAACATACCAAACTACAAACTCAGAAGCAGCTCACATTAAATTTGCAAAGATGTTAACTTCTACAAAACCTCAATTAACTAGGTAGGGGGAAAAAAATTAAAGCTCGAGTTCAATTGTGTAATTTATTTACAAAAAAGTGAAGGAGAAAAAATATATATAAAGTAGTATATCTCTTGCAGTAGGGTACCATTTGCCGTGATCAAAACTCGAACCAGAGTTTCCTTCGTATTGGCAGTGGCCAACAATTGCCCATCTGAAAAGATCAATCATTTCCTCATCTGAAAAGAAAAAGAAAAAACATCAAAATTGAGCAAAAGGGATGGAACAAAGAATTTGAGTATAAAAATTAAATGGAGCTCCTACATTCAAGTACATACAAAAAATTTGAATATAAAACTTAAAAATTGATTCAGTTCAAATGCCGAATTTCAGCATTTTCTAACACATCAAGTTCAATTTCAATTGGCCCAAACTATAACAAGTTGAAAAGGCACTAATGAAGTTGTGCTATAATAATTTCCCAGAATATGGGAACAATTAATCATACTCAAGGCATCAATCTAAATGGACAAAATTAACCACAATAATAATCAACAATTTAAGGGATAATTTTGTAGAGATTACACAAATATAAAACATTCACAATCCAAAAAATGGGCTTAAACAAAGAATTTTAAATTAAGACAGGTAAATAAGAATCTCACTTTATGAAAATGGCCAAAGATGGTAATTAACAAGAAAATTCCTCGATGATCAAAACCCATTTATCTCATAGACTGAAATTTTATTGATGTCTAAGAATAGATCGTCCTGATTCACTTCTCTCTTCCTTTTGCTTTGGCTTGAATTTTCTCAGCTCTTTTATTATCCATTTTTCCCCTCATTCCTTCATTTGCTTTGACATCTTGGCTTTGGGAAACGGCGGCGAGAGTGAGAGTGCGGAATTTGATTCATCAATCCTTACGGTGTGTGAGTTTTCTAGTTTTTTCATTATATAGAGTACAAAAGAGAAAAAATAGGAAGCTTTTCTAATAAGAAAAATATAATAAAAAACTAGAATATTCATGTATATGAAAAGATATCAATCAAATCTTATAATATATTATAACACTCCCCATTGATATTTTTTACAAAGAATATACTTTATCAAAACCTTACTAAGAAAAAACTCTGTGGGAAAAAATCTTAGTGAAGGAAAAAGAGTACATTATTATTGTAGAGATTTGCACTATAACACTGTCTCGTTAAAAATCTTGCTAGAAAAACCTAATAGGAGAAAACCTAGACTAAGGAAAAAAGAGTACAGTGTACCAAAATCTCATCCTCATAAAAACATAATTTCTATTAAATATCTTTTAATCGGCGCATGCCAATTTTATCAAATATCTCTTAATCGACGCATGTCAATTTTATTGACTAACTTTTCAAATATGGTTATAGGGAGTGTCTTTGTAAACAAATCTATCAAATTGTCAAACCGTATATTTAATGATATTTAAGTAATATCCACATATAATAATTTATTTATAATACTCTTTAAGAATATTACTTACGCTATGAATATACCTTGTTAACAGCCTTGCTAGAAAACCCAATGGGAAAAACATAGCTAAAAAAAATAGTACATTTCATGCACTATTTTGCCATTGCACAGATTGTCTCATTAAAACTTTTGTCCAAGAAAATCTTATGAGATAAAAACTTGACTAAGGAAAAAGAGTACAATCATATACTAATTCGCTCCCCCTAATGAGGACAGATTTTAATATGACGTACACTAATTGATGAAACAATGCCATTTAAATACTACATTAGGTAAAGACTTAGTACATAAGTCTGTTAAATTGTCACTCAAGCGAATTTGGTGGATATCTCTTTAGGAGCTTATGTATATATAAGAATTTGGGTGAAGTTTATATATACTTTGTTACCCTTGATATAACCACTTTTAATTTGTGCAATGAAAATTGCATTATTCTCAAAATATAATGGGAGTATCTTTTAGTGAGGTACTTCAGGACCATAAAAATCTTTATAAAATTACAGTACCACCATAAGTGAATACATAACCAGTCTAAGATCTACCATCATAGACACTAAGCAAATAACCAATATTCGCATATAGACCAATTTTAAATATGAATTATAATATTAATAGTATATTGAAAATAACTTTTTACACCACTCTAATATTTCTTAGTAGGTGCAAAGCTATATCTAGCTAGGAATTTTTCTTATAAATGCAATTTCAAGCCTGATGCAAATTGTAATATACATGAGTGCCGCTATAGCACTTATATATGATATTTCAAGACCAAATAGCTCTTTTTTATTTTATTTAGGTCTAAAAGGGTATCTTTTCACTTCAGGTGAGAGGACCACCATTGGTATATTTAAGGAAAAATATTTATCCATACAAAGTTGCTTAAATACATTTTCCACATAAGTAGACTGGTGTGTTATGACTCATTAATAATCGGTCTGCAGGCCGATATGAAATTTCATTTCCTTTAAATTTTTCATCTCAAACTCACTCTTCAAATAGAGATATGCTTCTTTGAGCTCGTTATGAGTCATAATGACATTTAAATCATTAACATATATTGCAATAATAATATTTACAATTCTATGGTCTTTTATGAATACAAATGGACATAGGACATAGTGTATTATTCATATATCTTTCTTTCAATAAGAATTTACTCAAACAATTACACCACATATCCATATTGCTTTAATCCATATAATGACTTTTGCAATTTGATGAAATACATGTCACTTGTTTAATGTATATTTATTTACGATATCTCTAGTCCTTCTGGGACTCTCATATAAATATCATTTTCATAAGGTATGTATCAAGCCTTTCTTTAACTGCCATACTAATCGAATAACAGAACATGATCATTTCCATAATAAGAAAATTATTTTTCTCATAGTTAATAATAGAACGAGTGTAGCTCTACTTTAATTACCTCTTTTCATGATGATCAATCATGTTTATACTACTATTCAGTTATACTTATAGATTCTGTATTTAGATTTTCTCTTAAAACAACAAGAGCTACTGTTGAGGCAAATTCATCGTCAACGATAATTAAATTTCTATCAACTCTTTCTCTTATATCACAAAAATAATTGAGATCTCAATAGTTTTCATTTATATGATCACCAACTCTAGAAGCCATATTTAGAGGATCTAACTATTCTGTTGTCTCAGTCTGTGTCTCATAATTGGCAATAACTCTTTGACTGAGATCTTCCTTTTCAGGAGGTTTCTCTTCAAGAGATTTTATGAGTGACACTGCTTTTCTTTTTCACGGATTTTTATTTTTAGTTCCAATTTACTATCCACGCTTCTAGCGTGTAGTGAGATTGATTGATTTTCTATTTTCAATTTGAACCACAACCCTTATTGGGGTATTAGCAGCTGTAATATAAGAGTTTGCCACTCTTTTAGCATTTATAAATGCATTTGGCGGTTATGTTGCAATTTGTTGTAACTATGTTATTTTGTGAACTTCTGGTTCACTCTAACTTGTACGTGGATCAAAATTATTTAAAGAGTTTTTCTTCTAATAAATTTCTCAACATTCTTCAGCATTACAGGTACTTTTCTCCTCCTAATATCGAGAAATGTGCCTTATCAAAATAAATTCTTAGTCTCTTTTATGGACCCATTGTCACACATTAAGATAGTGATATTAATATATTCATAGCACAACTAAAAATTTGCGACTCATGTCCTTGTACAAGTTTCAAAAGAGAGTATTTATGATATACATAATGGCATTCATGCTAAATTTTGAAGGCTTAATTATTGAACTATAAGTTCGATCCTTGAACTACAGGTTCAATACAATATATTGTGTATGTATACGGGGAATAAAATAATAGTGAAATAACTCAATATTATGCACAACTTATAAAATTCTTACAAATTACTCCTTCAAGGAGTTTACATAAAATCACCAATATTGAGTTTTGTCCTCAATATGAGTTATTACTTTTTCAGAGTTCTCGTGATCTACCAAATAATTTATAGCATTCACTTCAGGGAATGCAGTTGTATTAGTGGGCATTATTTGATAATTTCTCATTAGCAATTATTCTTTCAGAATTCTTATTATCTACCAAATGATTTATAACATTCACTTTAGAGAATGCAGTTGTACTAGTAGATATTGTTTGATGATTTCTTATTAACAATTATTCTTTGCAACCATTAGAAAAATAATATTTATAAATTTTCACTTTTTATACTGCTACTACAAGAGCATGTAACTTTATTACCGCACAATTTCAACTGTGAAGTAATTTTAAACATGGTTGAATTATATTCTCATATAAATTTCAAGTCTTGCAGGTGAAGATTTAGCTAATCATATTGAGCTTGTGGTAGTACCACATCTTTCACGTAATCATATCAATCTTTAAAGCTCTTGTACAAAATACAAAATCTTAAATAGTGAGATATTCATCCATTAGACCCCTTTTACATATAATATAAATATGATCAAAGTCTTTGTGTTGGAAATAAAACACAAATATTAAATTGATTTTCTTAAAAAATCTAGAACTCAATCAATTTTGAGAAAAATGAAGAAATTTGAAATAATTTCATGTAAAAACTCCAATAATTTATAAATCAATCCAACCATTTACAATAAATTCATATTTATAATGAAGTAATAAATTTTTAATTATTTCAAATTTCATACTGAAGCCAAACACATAAAAAAAATATGAATTTTATACTCAAAAATCAAAATAAGGCAATTACTATAAAACATATTTGCATCAAGCCAAGTTGAGGATAAATTAGCCATTAATTATAAGGCACAACCATTTTTATACTAGAATTCTAGTTAAAAATAAAAAAAATAATATGCAATGACACAAGCAAATTATGCTTGCTAATCAGAGAAACCAATATATATATACAACATATTTATCATGGCATATTTATAATTCCACTAAGAAATTTAGGACATAGATACCGTGAGTATAAGTGAAGACCTCTCTTGAGTAAACTTGAGCTAATTATCAATTTTACGGGATTTTTGGAACTCTAAATGTATTAATTGGTCAAAAATTAGTGAATTACATAGGTTCAGATTTTCAAAATACAGAGTGTATACTATAACTATTATATACTCCTAGTATAAGCAGAGTTTACTGTATAATATATAAACTAAATTCTTCATAAGCAATCATCTCAATCATGCTCAACAAAAATGCAAAAGAAAAATACAAATTTTCTATTTATATGTTATATATATAATATTGTTCATTTATTAAAATAAAATCATCAAGAGTATATATATAATAGATTAACCAATTAAATATTTCAAATATCTGTTGTAATTTGTAACCCATTAAAATTGTTAAAGGAAGATAAAATATGGCAAATAAGAAGTTCATCCTACAAAGATTAACTAGAGTACCAAACCTATCAAACGGTTCTTGGACAAATGAAAAATCTTTAGCAGTATTAAATTTCTAATACCCGAAGGAGTGATACTAGTTAATCCAGATATTGTTAGGTTTAATTTCATATTCAACAAAATCAAAATTAATGGGCAATATGCTATATTGATTTGCTGCTCTCAATTTCACATCAACAAATTGTACTATTACGATAACACAGCATGAAAATCTCATAAGATAAATAATTAATTAAGACTAATTTAATAATTTCAATATTTGGTATCCATGATAAATAATTCTTACTCGTGATGTCGATGTCCATTAATTAACATTATCTAATATAAGATCATAATAAAATCAGTCTTTTAAAGACTTGTACACAATACATTTAGTTCTTCAGGAACATTAAATAATTCTTTAATGAATTTATATTTATTTATTTTGATTAGTTTTTCAGGAAGAATATAGAATATTAGTTTTTTAGGAACTGTAGAGAATACTAGTTCTTCAGGAACTGTAATTATTATTAGTTATTCAGGAACTCATAGCTTAATTTTTTGTTTAATTAATTCTTCAGGAACTGTAATTATTATTAGTTCTTCAGGAACTCATAGCTTAATTATTTGTTTAATTAATTTTTCAGGAACTATAAATAATACTAGTTTTTCAGGAACTAGAATTTAAAATATAATATTAGTTTTTTTAGGAACTCATAGCTTAGTTATTTATTTAATTAGTTATTTAGGAACTACAAATAATATTAGTTCTTCAGGAACTAGAATTTAATTGATTAATCATTAAATAGTATATCAAATCTTTATAAATCTAAAAAAAAAAAACCGATTTGAGGTAAATGATTGTAAGAGAGAAAAAAAAAACGATTTCTTTAAATTAATTAGCCCAATATGTTCAAACGATTTCTTAAAAAAAAAACAATTTAGTTTTTTTTCCTTAAAAAAAATGTATTTGGTACATAAATATTAATAATAATAGTAATTAATTAGACAAAAATTATTTACCATAAGTCTTGAATTTTATTTCTTTGAATTTTTCGCCTCAGTTGGGTTATAGCAAATCACAAACTATCTAAAATTATGAATAATATTATATAACGATTCGTGCCGATAACATATTATAAATATAATGGAGAAAAATAAAAACAAAGAATATAGAGAAGGGAATACTTTTTTAGTTTTTCCATTCAATAGTATTAAACTCTTTATATAGAGTACAGAAGAGAAAGAAATATGAAGTTTTTCTAATAAAGAAAATACAATCAATACTAATATGGAAACTAGAATATTCATGTATATGAAAAGATATCAATCAAATCCTATAATATATTATAACAATATTATATTATTATTATTACTGAGATAGATATGAGGGTTAGTGAACCTGAGAGTCACTAAATTATTCTCCTGAGAGTGCCTAGGGTTCTCTTCTTTTATTTGTTTTTTAATTAAAAATATATCTTATTTGGTGGTAAAGTTAGCGCCATCAATTTTCAATGTATAAAGATAGAGGTTTTTTTTTTTTTTTTTGCAAGTTATAATGACGGAATTAGGTGTTAATAGCTAGCAAATTAAAAATCTCTCAATATAAGTAATTAACTAGGCATTCTTTTTATATCCTCACAAAAGCTCTATAGCTATGTTTTCAATGAGGAATTTTTTATACTGTTATTAAATTTTGATCTTGAAAATTAATTTTTTTGTTGAGTTAGGAAGGAATAAGAAAATACAATTTAAGCGTAATTTTTAATTTTTTTTTATTATAGTGATTATTGTAAGATATTTGACATAAATAATTTTATTATTCGTGATAATTTTTGTAGTTGTAACATATATATTTTTAAGTGATAATTTAATTTTATATCATTAAAGTTAAATCAAAATAAAATTATATTCAAATTAATTTGTGACAAGTGTAAATTTAGGTAACAAAAAATAATTATAATTTAAAAATTTTAAGTGACAACAATTAAAACTTGTCATAAAATGTTATTCTTATAATTTTTATTCAATAATTTGTCACAACTATTTAAAAGTTGTCATAATTTTTAAAATTTTTTGTGATAATTATTTTTTTATTGTCATGATAAAATTACCACATTGAATTTCATGACAAGTTGAAAATTATTGTCACCTATTATATACTTTTCGTGACAAGAATTTTAGTGACCAAAAAAATATTATCACAAAATACATGATTTCTTTTAGTGTAATTAGAAGAGCATTTCTTATTTTTAATCCGTCAAGTGTTATTTATGTTTTTTTTTCCTTTGTTTCTTGTTAAATCTTTATTTTCAGTTTGTCTAGGTTATGTGGAAGGTTTTCATGCATTTTCAATGAATTTGGAATTTTGAAAATCATTCAAAATGAAGATAGAAGCAAGAAGGAAGAGAGGAAAGCCAAAAAAGATGTATCCGAGATGCACGGTCGTGCAAGTCAGGTGTTGCACAACTGTGCACATTTGATGTGCTTTTGTCCATCAATTTTTCGAAAATCAAAATGGGGATGTTTTCAATAAAGAGTAATGTCAGCATACTGAGTCCAGTTATAAACGGGCGTGCAACTCAGATGATGTATTGTTGTGCAACATCTGGGTTGTCCAATTTTCAGCTTTTTCTTCCACTATTTCAATGCTAGTTCAAATTCATTTCAAAGGCTGACTTGCATTTTGATTTTTCAAGAATTCTATGGACTTTTTGAGCCTTCTAAACCTATAATAAGTTGTCTATAAATAGAGAAATAATGTCAAATCTTTCTACAGAATTTTCTATTCTAAAAACTCTTGTAAAATTTTTAATTGAAGATTCTTCTAATGAGGGGATTCAAGTTTGAAGATTCATCAAAACTTGAAAACTCCTTATCATCAATTGTTTAAACTTTGATCATCAATTCAACAATAAATTGTGATCATATTTCCTATTAGTTTAATCATTGTTTTATTATTCCTTTCTTTTTAATCATGAGTAACTAAATTTCTTCTCTACAATTTAGATGTAATTTCTTAATTTGTTTATGAATATCTAAGTTTGATTATTTGATTTTGATTATTAGAATTAATCATTTATCTTAGGACTTAGCGCTTATAAATACTTATCACTATTTACATATTTAAAGATATTATGTGAAGTAACGAAAGTGGAAGCATAATATTAGTTCATTAAGATATTAGACTTAAGGTATATATTATTTAGAGATAAGAACACTCATTTGTGATTGTTAAAAGGATTTCCATAAAAATTAATAGGTATGTATTAATTGCTTGTGATCATGAGAGTAGATATAAGGTTAACATGAATATTTCGATTTATCTTGAGAGAGAACTTCACATAATTTAAAGAAATTTAATTATTAATTCCAATAAAATAAAACCAATTTAGTAAACATAGAGAATTCATAGGTAGTTGATTGATAGAGTATAAATCCTAATCCTTTTACATATACTAAATTTATTTTTAATATTTGTTTTAATTTTCTTCTTTTCATAATTAATTAAATTTCTAAATAATAAAATAATTCATAATTTTAATACTTGTCAGCTCTTTTCCCATGGGATCGACACTCTATTTAAATCACTATATTACTTGTTCACGACCTATACACCTGCAAATTTTGCATAATTATACTCCCATTAGCTAACATACTTTGCTCATCACTCTCCTCAGTTTCATCAATTTCTTACCAAGCTAGGTGTCATTGACATTTACACCCCAACTTGAGGAGTGTTAACTATATTATATCTATATTTTTTATGTTATTCATGGTTAGTTTGTTAGAAGTCAGTCAGATAGTTTTGCCTAGTTAGCACTTTCGTTTCTTGTATAAATATACTTAGTTCTTCTATAAATGAAGTCAAGTACAAAAATTCTTTAAAAGAAAATTTATTTAGAAGAAAGATGGTGAATAGCCCAATCTATGATATTTGTTATAAGGAACCAGAGTCAATTGAACATTTATTATTTTTTTGTGATCATGCTAAGGCTACCTGGTTTGGATCTATGTCGGCTACCTGGTTTGAATCTATGTGGGGTTATATGGCTAATGCTAATGGTTTTTCATCCTTGCAATATGGTGGTCTGCTACTGTGTCCCAATTCCAAGACAGAGATGATTATGATGCTCCTAGAAATATTGCAAGCTTTTATTAGGCGATTCGGAAACAAAGAAACTTTCATTTGTTTCAAAATCATAGTTTAGATCCCTCTTGCACTATCCAATTAGCGTTGAAATATGGGCAGAAATATAAGATTGATGCTATGGTAAATGATCTATCTAATAGAATTGTAAATGATGCTTTATTTATTTGGCAGCCGCCTATTGGTATTGTAATTAAAATAAATATAGATGCTACTTTCAGCTATGGAACAAGTATTGCAGGTCTGTTAGCACTCTTTAGAAATGCATCTAGAAATCTTATTGATGGAGTTGCTTTGAAATGGAGGACAAGATCTCCCTTTTTTGCAAAAATAGATGCCTTGTTGATTGCTTTGAATCATGCAAAGTTGGCTGGATATGGAAAAATATTAGTTGAATCTAATTGCCAAATCTTGGTTCATGCATTCTCTGTTCTAGTTGAAAATAGCTCTTAGGAAATTAGATCATTAATAGCAAAAGCTAAGAAAAATTTCTGTAATTTTTGACTCTTTTCATTTTAGATAGATCAGTAGGGTAGCAAATAAAAGTGCTGACTGGGTTTCTAATGCTGTTGTTTTCAATTTCTTTTAACCAATATGGGTTGTCATACCTCCTTTGAGGTTGAAACATTTACTGTATATTGATTTTCCTAATTCTATGGAATGAAGTTCAAGCTTTTCTGGCCAAAAAAATAAAAGAAGTACAAAATTCTTTCATTCTAATAAAGTTGAGATGAATTCTCATAAAACTACATATGAATTTTAAAAGAATTGATGAATTCTATAAAATTTATATATAAAATTCTTTTGAATTGAATTATTATAAAAAATGAATTTCCAAAGAGGTTTTTAATATTTTGTAAGAGCATATATGAAAAAGTATTAATTAGTACGTGTTAACACCAGAGAGTCAATTTTTGGCCAAAAAAAAAAAAAAAAAAAAGCCATAGAGTCAATTATTTTTTTGTAAATTTAGTCCAATTGGAGCTTGAATTCAAGATACATCACAATTTTGGAGCTTGACTCTAATATTATGAAGTAATTTGGGCAATGATGTTTTATTAGTCTAATTGGTTAATAATTTGGGAAGTATGTTTTTAGTTGATTAAAATTTTGAGTTAATTTTATTTATAGTCCTTGAACTCTAAACTTGCATTTATTATGGCCTTTCAATTCAATTTTTTTTTCTTAAAAATTCCTGAACTTCAGTAAAGCCATATAAGCAAGTTTAACTTTTATTTATAAAATATAAATATTTCTAAAATATATTGCTATAATTTTTTACTTTATAAAAGAATAGAAAAGACAGCTAACCAATTCTCTCTCTCTCCTCCTTATTTTTTCTTCTTAGCACTTACAAAACTGTAATTGAAATTGAAGTTTTTTTGAGATGAGAATGGTCAGAACTTAAAAGAACTGCATCGCGATTTGTACACTCTCTCCTTCTACTTCCATTAGAAATGAGTCTGATCTAAAAATGCTCAAAATGATCATCTTAAGGAGAGGCCAATCTAGAGACAAGTTTTACGCCACCATCAAACAAAAAATATCATATTTTACAAACCCATTAAAAGGAAAAGCAAACTCATAGCTTATAATATATATATAAATTAAAAATTTTTGTAGAGAAATATATTCCAAAGATCCCACTTTTTCACAGAGAATGAAGTTTCAAAAAAAAATACCAACCTTTACAAAATAACTTATCTTTCCATATTATTATTGTTAAAATCTTTAATTTTCATAGTTAATTTGCAAGAATTTGTCAAACAAAAAAAAAAGAAAAATAATTATGCAATATCATAAAAGCAAAAATCACCAAAATACCCACAAATTGTATCTTTGAGTACAACCAG
This sequence comes from Reutealis trisperma, assembly GCA_947687605.1. Lineage (NCBI taxonomy): Eukaryota > Viridiplantae > Streptophyta > Magnoliopsida > Malpighiales > Euphorbiaceae > Reutealis > Reutealis trisperma. The sequence goes on from CANTUT010000967.1 coordinate 350,468, forward strand.
TCGCCATAGGAGCTTCCTAAAGGGAAATAATAGAGTGCGTGAGCTCTATTTGAAAGAAAGAGAAAAAGATAGAGATAAAATAAAGAAAACTATTCCTTTTCTTTCTATAAAATCTCAATGCACACCACCTACTTATTAAATAACTCAAAGAAATTTTTTGACACTGACCTTGCTATTCTCAGGGTATTAGCAAGATCTGAAATTAAAGTCACTGTCGACCTCCAAAATGAATTCCTCTATTCTGCTGCCAAATGACAGGCCTTTGCTTCTCATGAGTTCAAAGAAGCATTACTGCTTACTACCCATCTACCCAAATCCTTTGCTATGGGCAACAATATTTGTCGATCCATATAACCTACAAAGTTCCTCATACCCGCCATGGAAAATATCCACCAAGCTCAGTTGAAAAATGTGAAAACTGTTGGGCACATCAGATATAATCAGCAAAATAAATGCAGAATAATAGTAATCAATAAAAATGACACCAACAATTTAACGTGGTTCACTTTTAATTTTGGGCTATATTCACAGGATAAATTTTGAATAAAACTTCTACTATTAGAAACAGTAGGTACAAAGAGAGCATTTTGTAGATCAATTCTAGAGGTAATACAATATTAATATGACATCTTACCAAAATAGAATACTCACAGTGTTTCCCAAAAGTACCCTAAAATATTTTTCTCACTATTTTGTCATTCCCTTTTAGGAATTATTTCTTAAAAACTCTCTTTCTTTTTTTTTTTTTGTCCCTTCTTTCAATTCTGTACAAGTACATTGTGTGTATGTTATAAGCCTTTGCATGGCCTTTTATAGGCATGCAAGGTATAATTTTTCAACAATTAAGGCACCGAATTTTGATAATTTGGTGCCTCTATTTTTTTTTTCAAATATATGTGGGTCCCTCCATGTGAGAGGGACACCACAACAAATCTCCCCCTCCTAATCACATGGAGGGCTCCACCATTCTTGCAGCTAATCGATAATTTTCAAATGACTCCTTTGGTAGAATCTTTGTCAACATACTTTATCCATTCTCATCCGCATATATCTTTTCAAGCTGTAGTAGCTTTTTCTCTAATACATCCCTAATCCAGTGATATCTTACATCAATATGCTTTGATCTTGAATGAAGAAAGGAATTCTTCCTAAGATGAATAGTGTTCTAACTATCACAAAACAATTGATATTTGTCTTGTTGCACACTAAGTTCATTTAATAACTTTTTTATCCACAGTAACTCCTTACATGCTTCTGTTGCTGCCATAAACTTTGCCTCAGTAGTAGAAAGAGCAACACATTTCTATAACTTTGATTACCATGACACAGCTCCCCCTGCAAATGTAATCAGGTAACCTGAAGTGGACTTTCTTGAGTCTACATAACCAGCCATATTTGCATCTATGTAGCCAACTAACATAGGCTTTTCTTCTCCAAAGCATAAGCATACTTTGGAAGTGCCAAAAAAATACCTGAAAATCCATTTTACTGCAGCCCAATGTTCCTTACAAGGATTTGAAAGGAATTGGCTTACTACTCTAACCGAGTGAGCAATATCTGGCCGTGTACATATCATGGCATACGTCAAACTTTCAACTGCTAGAGTATAAGGAATCTTATTCATTTCTTCCTTCTCCTTATCTGTAGAAGGGCTCTATTCAGAACTTAGTTTAAAATGATTATCAAGAGGATAACTAACTGTCTTAGCCTTATTCATATTGAACCTCTAAAGTACTTTCCTAATATACTTCTCCTATTATCTTCTTGGCTCCTCCATCTTTGATAATCTGCATGCCAAGAATTTGCTTTGCTCGCCCTAAGTCTTTCATTGCAAAAGACTTACATAATTGCTTTTTCAAGCTATTAATTCTAGAGACATTCTAGCCAACAATTAGCATATCATCCACATAGAGTAAAAGAATGATGAAATCATCATCAGAGAATTTCTTTATAAAAACATAATGGTTTGAAGTAGTCTTTTTGTAGCCTTGCTCTCCCATAACTAACTCAAACTTCTTATACCATTGTCCTAGTGCCTATTTCAATCCATAGAGGCTTTTCTTAAACTTGCAAACATAGTCATCTTTACCCCTTACTTCAAAACCCTATGGTTGCTGCATGTATATCTCTTCCTCTAAATCACTATGAAGAAAGGTGGTTTGTTCATCCATTTGCTCAATCTCCATATCAAGACTTGCTACTAAACCCAGCATAATATGTATGGATGTCATTTTCACAACTAGTGAAAATATTTCATCAAAATCAATGCCTTTTCTTTGGTTAAATCCTTTGACAACCAATCTGGCTTTGAATCTCGGATGGAAACTGTGTTCTTCATGCTTGATTCTGAACACTCATCTATTTTTCAATGCTTTTTTGCCTTTAGGAGACTTTACCAACTCAAAAGTTTTATTCTCATACAAGGATTTCATCTCATCTTGCATGGCTTCAATCCATTTTTGCTTGTGTTCATCATCTATGGCTACTTTAAAATTCTCAAGTTGTCCCCCATTAGTGAGTAATACATACTTATTTGCTAGATATTTGATAAAAGGTTATCTTATTCTATCACTTCTCCTAAATGGAATTGGGGAAGCCATAGGTACTAATGGCTGATAATGAACATCATCATCATTGTCATCATCTGATTCATCCTCAATGGAAGCATCATATATCTCAGGCTGAGCATCCTGAACTTCATCTCTAGCTTCTCTTGGCACAGTTGTTGGAGGAACTAATTTTAAGTCTATTGAGTTACCATTAGAGTTAGGAAAATTCTTATCTATTTTGTTAATATCTTCAATGGTTTGGTTTTCAACAAACACAACATCATAGCTCCTGAAAAGCTTCTTTTAGATTGAATCAGAAAATCTATGGCCAAATTGATCTTAACCATAATTAATAAATATACATCGTCATGTCTTAGCATCAAGCTTGGATCTTTCATCTTTAGGAATATGCATAAAATCTTCACAATGAAACACCTACAAATGATTATAGGAAACATCTTTTCCTGACCAAGCTTTCTCCAGAACATCTTACTTAAAAGGGACATAGGGTGAGCAATTCAATGTGTATGTAGCTGTTTGCAGAGCTTCACCATAAAAGATGTTAGGCAACTTTACATGTGAGAGTAAACATCTTACTCTATCCATTAAAGTTTTGTTCATTCTCTTAGTTAAGCCATTCAACTGTGGCATTTTTGGAGGTGTTGTCTGATGCTGAATACCATACTCTTTGCAGTAAGCATCAAATGGTCCAGTGAACTCTCCACCATTGTCTGTTCAAACGCATTTCAACTTCTTTCCAGTTTATCTCTCAATTGAAGCGTGGAACTACTTGAAGACATCTAACACCTAATCTTTCATCTTTAAAGTATATAAACATGTCTTCTGAGAATGATCATCAATGCAAGTCACAAAATACTGAGCACCTCTAAGTGACTTCGGCATTGGTCCACACAGATCTGAATGTATCAGATTTAACACATTCTTCATTCTAAAAGGAAAAGAGCTTTTGAAAGCAACTCTATTTTGCTTTCCCGCCAAACAATCTGTGCATTTCTTTAAATGCACCTTCTTCATCCTAAACAGCATATTCTTCTTAACTAGATAAGTCATCCCTTTCTCATTTATGTGATCAAGTCTTCTATACCATAGTTCAATTGCACCATCTTTCTCCACGGCATTCACAGTGTCGTTGGAGCCACAACCAAGGAACCTTTAATAAGTTTCCATCAACCATTCACGAAGGTGTTGCAAAAACCTTCATCATCAAGTCAACTTACTAAAATCAAATTCAGCCTCATATATGGGATATGCCTCAAATCTCTAAGGATTAACTTTATGTCATTCTCCATCTCTAAGCAAATATCTCCTCTACCAATAACTTTTGAAAAGTTGTCATTTCCCATTTTAAAGATGAGAAGATTTTCTTTCAAAATGTAGTATGGATGTTAGCAGCACTGTTAATCACCCAACAAGTCTTCAGGGATGTAAGATTGACGAGTTCTTCATCTTGACCAATGTGGAATTTGTCAATGACATTTGTTTATTCATCATCATTGCTTTCATCTTTCATTATTTTTTTGTCTTTGTTCTTCTTCTGCTCCTTTTTGAACTGCCAGCAGAATCTCTTGATATGTCCCTTCCTTTTGCAGTGATAACACTCAATATTTGCATATTTATTTGACTTCTCTCTGCTCTTATCTCTGGATTTTGATCCCTTAGACTGGCTTCTCCTTCTAGATTCTGTAACTAAGGCATTTGATTGTGATGAAGAGATTGAATTTTGGGATCTCCATCTCATTTCTTCATTCAAAATACTGCTTTTAACATTCTCCGTACTTACAACACCATTAGGTGCTGAATTAGTAATGGATATCTTCAAAGTCTCCCATGACTCCAATAGAGAAGCAAGCACTATAAGAGAAAGTACTTCATTGTCAAGTTTTATGCCTATTCTCGACAACTGATCCACAATCCCTTGCATTTCACTAAGGTGATCTGCAACAAAAGTGCCTTCTCAATATTTACTTATATAAATTTTGTTGAGTAAAATAATTTATTGTTGCTAGTTTTAGAAGCATACATCTCCTCAAACTTATTCCACAATGTTCTTGCGTGAGTCTCATTGTAAATGTGATTGTATACATTATCTTCGATAAACTACCGAATAAAACCACACACCTACTCATGCTCAAACTTCTATTCCTCATTTGATTTGTCTTTGAGTTTACTTGTAGTAAACATCGATAAATGCAATTTCGTCACAAATGAGAGATCTTTCATCTTGTTTCTCCATATGTGGTAATTTGTGCCATTTAAGTTGATCATTTTGCTTGTCTTTGCCTCTATTTCTTTTATCACATGAACAATACCGTAAACTGGAACAGTGACCATAGTTAGTGAATAGCACACTAGATAAATTCCCAAGAAAGAGAGGTGGGTCACAACGTACACACTTAAATACAAAATCTTTCCTTAGCTAGAACTTTTTCTATATATGTGTTTTCACACTACCACACTTATTTCGAGTTAAACTCTGATACGTGTGAACAATATTAGTATCCATGAATAGTGATAAACTGCACAATATCTCATAGTACTATTCACAGTAATAATTTTCTGAGAAAAATTTTTCTGATGTAGAAGATCAATTAAAACTGCAATCATAGAGTATACTCTTATTTTTCAGAAAAAATTAAAACTATTAGCTCTGATACCACTTGTTGGGCATAGCAAAAGTAATCAATAAAATAAATGCAGAATAATAGTAATCAACAAAAATGACACCAGCAATTTAACATAGTTCATCTTTAATTTTAGACTACGTCCACGAAATAAACTCGAAATAAAACTTTTACTATTAGAAACAGTAAGTATAAAGAGAGCTTTTCTAGATTAATTATAGAGGTAATACAATATTAATATGAGATCTCACCAAAATAACCTAAAGTATTTTTCTCATTATTTTATCACTCTTTTTTTAACAATTATTTCCTAAAAACTCTCTTTCTTTTTTTTTCTTCTTGCAATTTTATGCAAGTAGTATATTGTGTGTATGTTACGAGTCTTTACATGATCTTTTATAAGCATGCAAGGTACAATTTTTCAACAATTAAGGCACCAAATTTTGATAATTTGGTGCCTCCTCTTTTTTTTATTTTTTTAACATGGGTCCCTCCATGTGAGAGGGACACCACAACAAAAACTAACAATGAAATAAAAGAAATAAAGAAAGAAGAAGAAGAAGAGAAGAATGAGTCAGTGAGTCACAGGGCTTCTGAGACAAAAGTAAAAAATTTAATTTTAGATAGAAAGAGGACTGAGAAGAAGTGAGAACGATAGGTTCATTTATTTTTCTATTTTGTTTAATTTAATTGTTTTTAAGAGGTGGTTAAGAATATAGGAAGGTGAAGTGGAAGGTGAGGGTAAAGCAAGTAAAATGGATGCTAACGTGGTTATATTTAAATTAAAAAAAAAAAAATCTTACATGGCAAGCCTCTCTTAGTTTTAATTAGAAAATTTAAGAGGACTTTAAAGTGAATTAATGTCAAAATTCAGGAATTTGTAAGAAAGAAAATTGATTTAGAAGAGCATAATAATGTACATAAACTTAAAATTCGAGGACCATGAATGGAAATAAATCTAAATTTTTAGAACCTAGTTGATACCTCAAATAATTTGGATAGTAAGTTTTAAAAGTCATATCAAAATTCAGGGATTTTTAAGAAAGAAAATTGATTTAGAAGAGCATAATGCACATAAACTTAAAATTCAAGGACCATGGATTGAAATAAATCTAAATTTTTAGAACCTGGTTGATAGGTCAAATAATTTGGGTAGTAAGTTTTAAAAGTCACTTGGTTAAATAAGTTTTAGTGTCTTAATTCTTAAATTAAATTAATTTAATAATTTAATTTTTAAACTAATGAAGAGGTTAATCTGAAAAGTGAAACTTCTCAATTCTATTTGTGATAAGATTAATTAATTTAAAATTATAAACAGAGACCATAGGACAGAGATTTTGGCCAACAATATTTCACTCTATCCTTGTGAAAATTGTAGGAATACCTTGCCATTTCAAGTTATTTATTAGACCTTGTTATTCATAGTAGCTTAACAAAAATTTTAAATTATACTTGCAAGCAGGAGGCATAGCCTAACAGTAAATACATCTCTTGTCCAATACACCAAGTTCGAGTCTCTCATTCCACCAGTGCTAAAAGAACAAAAATTTTAAATATACTTAATACAATGGAATGACAGATGATTGTTTCCTTACAAAATAGGATTTCAAAAAAATTCAAGTGAAAGTTACCGATTGAAATATAATAATTTACTAACAGTAAATACCTAGATTTCGCTCATCAGTTGATGAGTAGACTATTCCCTACAACAACTCAAGCTGCATGGATATAACATACCCTGCTTTTTGATCTCCATTACCTGACTTTCCCTTTAAACATTTTTCAGTTAACATCAGCAAAAGGAGCTCTATTGATTTCCCAACAACCCAAGCTATTCACTACAACAACCCAAGCTGCATGCATATAACATAACCTGCTTTTTGATTTCCATTACCTGACTTTCTCTTTAAACATTTTTCAGTTAACATCAGCAAAAGGAGCTCTATTGGGTGATGCTGCTTGCAGCACTGGGATTTTGCTTTCAGTATGGCCCCATTTTGATCTTTTCTTCTCTTCTTTTATATTTTCACAAGCAGGTGTTCTCATCTCTTCGATGGATGCCAAGCTGGGTACTTGTATAACTCGCCTTTTAGGCGTCGAGTCAGTATTCTGATCAACCTGTGCATAATTAGACAACTATCCATTCAGAAATGCTGCAGAAATATCTGGAACAAAGACTTCTTTGATTTTAACTTGGAGAACAAAAACCATAAAATTTCACTATTTACTTCGCAGGATATATTTCTTGGCAACTTTGCCAATAAATATCTAGTAGAAGTTTTAGTACTTAATTAGTCAAGAGTGATGCCACATTCAAATAGGAGTTACCCTCTTGCATTTATGGTACTAGGGATTGTTTGAGCTTATCATTATGTTGAAAGATTAGGTTATTGAACTTTGTTTGTAAGCTGAATTTCACATTTTCTAGTCATAAAAACTTTGAAACAGCTAATGATATCTAAAGTCATTTAAAAAAAAGAAAAACAATTTCAATCTAAATGCAGCTCTAAGTTTATGCATCAAATAAACGTGCACCTTTGAAATTTTCTTTTGTTAACTTAAGGAAAATAGGCCAATGACTCAATTTTCTGAATGTGTTTTAACCCTTACCAAATAATCCTTAGTGAGGCACTTTTCTGCATTGCTTCTGATATTTGATATTCTTTGACCATGGTTCTCTTGTATTGACTTGAGCTGATCTGAGGATAGGGTACTGATGGATTCAATTTCCCTCGTACTTTCTCGGTCTTGCATTAGTGAATCTACAGCAAGTAAAAAAATTCCACGTAGGATTAGCAAGAGTGCTGAAGCAATTAAATTCAACAACTGCTTGAGTTAAAAAAAAAATACCATTAACAGCAGCCATCACGTCACAAGTTTTAGAATCAAAGTTTGCATCTATGGCAGAGGATGCAGATAAAATTTCTTCGTGTGCAGCATGATTTGTGCTGATATTTTCCCTGCAGAAGAAACACATTTAGCCAATGGTATACAGATAGATCCTAAACTTAAGAATAAGATGATGAAATTTAAAAAATAGGGAACGGCAGAGCTTACTTCACAGTAGATTCTATCTCCAGGACACTGCTCTTATTGAGATTATTTATGCATGATTGGGCATTTTCCCATTGTTGGCAAGAGTAGTACACCCTCTTTGAACTACATGCCATGAAAAGATACATTTTTATTTGCAAAGCATTAATCAAGAAAAAAAAAAAAACAACCTTATTTGAAATGGAGATAAATGCCAAAAAGAAAAAGAAAAAAAGCGTACGTTTCTACAAATTAATGTCTGCTATTCAAATAAAAAAAAATCCAGTTGTAATTTGTCAAACATGTTTTCCCAGTCAGTTTTTGCAGTCAGCAGAGGATTTTATTGAATTTACCTTGGAATTGCTAACTATGAAATTTAAATTATTGATTTTTTGGGGAAAAAGAAATTTCAGGAGCCAATCCTTCTATTAATAATCAAGCAGCTAAAAAGCATACCATTCCTGGAAGATATTTTCCATAACAACCCTTGATTCAGCCACTGAGAATGTGTCTTCAATGAAATTTCTTTCTACTGTTTCTACATATCTACTTATTTCCTCCTTAGCATGGGCGGAAACCTGCTGCATGGCAGACATTTCTCGCTGAAATCTCTTATTCTCCTGTATGCTTAAATCTTGGAAGTTCCTTGATGCCTCTGAGACCTATGCAAGTTCACAAAATCAAGCATAAAGATATTTAGACACTGTTCAAATTCAAGATGGAGACTTTTCAAATTCAAGATAGCTGAAAGATCACTCACCATAACCGCTTTCCTAGATGTCAATGCTGCTAATATTTCTGCAATATTTTCCAATGCTTGCTTTTCTTCTCTAGCAGCCTCTTCCTGTTTCACAAAAAGTAAAAAAGTTCATCAATTTGATATCTTTTCAGAATTTTCATGATGCATCATTCCTTTCCAGAGATAACTTACTTTAAACATTTTCTCAAAATCAGCTAACTGGTTGATTTTTTTGATTTGGTTTTCTTGAAGAGTTGTCATGACCTTTGACGCCTGACAATGGAGGTCATTGAAAAAGTTCACTGTTGCCTTTGAAATTACTTGGGAAGAAGCCAAGCTTCGTTTAAGTCCCTATTGTTTTCACAAGGTAAAGAAATTTAAATTAATTATTGCCAAAATAAACATAAAAAATAAAAAAAAAAACTACCTCCTCCTGTTGTTGAGCAGATAGAGCTAACAGTTTATTTTGCTCATTAAGTAGATTTTGGATGTCCTCAATAACCTCCTTTGCCTCCAATGCAGCACTGGCTAGAAACTGTCAAGACAATGACACAATCATCATGAATCCAGAGCTATTATAATAATCAATTTTAGAAAAAAAAAAAATTCCATTGGTCACATACATTCTCAACGGCCATTGTTTGAGATGAGAATGTAGCATTTATATGCTCCAGATCAGAGGAAGCTTTTGTCTGCATTGTATTGGCAAGTTCCTTCAAGGTTGCTACCCCGGAGGTATATGTCTCATTCATTTTCTTAATCCTTGACTCCAAGATTTCTGTTGCCTGTAATCATGATGGGTATTAATCAATGAGAGACTACTAGTAAATTTGCAGCAAACAGAGACAAAATGGCAAAACTTCTGTCTTACATCGCATTTACTAGCAAGGAATGATCGTGCATGTTCTTCCATGCATCTTATCTGTTGTTGTTGTTGTGAAACTGACCCCAAGATGGTCTTGTGCAGGTCTGTTAAACTCTGGTCGAGATGAGAACCAAATATCAAAATCTGTCTTTGATTTTCTGCTTCCATCTTGTCTTTCTCATCTGTAGGGAATAAAACAATCTTTTGCTGAGTTTAAATATTACAGGAAAGCATTATTTACTTCTCCCAAGACTTTCTCTTACCATTAATTTTGGTTAATTATAGATATAGGAAATTCACTTACCATAAAATTTTTTTAACAGGGGATTTGATGAGTGATCCAGATCCAACGTATCATTTTTACAAGTTAAACCGATGATAACCTGAAACCTTTGCTTATGATTCGAGGGGATAATGAGGAAGATTTATTTATTCATACCTAATCTTGCAAACAATGAAGTTATGTCCTCTGATGCAGATTGCAAATCAGTGCGCAACTCTTTTGTCCGTTCAATTAAAGAATTTTCTGTTCACATAATGATAAATATTATGCACAAGCTGGGGAGAAGAAAAGCACTGGTATTTAAAAAAAGGTTAATAAAAGTGATTATAACCTGAGCATAACATCTTGGAGATGATGAATTCCTTTTCCTTTAGTGTTGTTATAGCTACCCTATGGTTCTCTTGAAGTTCAAGTAGTTCCTTGTTTCTTTTCTCCATATTCAACTGAAAAAAAAAAAAAAAAGATTTAATAGTGTTAGATTCATGTCAGAAGAAGCTTACTAACACAAACAAATTTACGAATCATGATTACCTTACAATTCTTGAGCTCACTTTCTAAATCGAGTTTCTGCTCCTGCTCAGTGAGATAGAGCTCACGGAACCTATCAACTTGCTGAATTGAGAAGAAAATGAATTGAGTGCTACATGTATTACCTGAAAGGTAAAATCAAAGTGTGCAAGTTATACCTTTTCGCTGATGTTGAGATCATTCTCCAACTGCTCTATCTTTTCATTCCTTGCCTGCATGTGGTTATAGAATGCTAAGAACTTCATTGAAATTCAAACAAATATAGCTAAGATGGTTATAGAGTAGAATTAAATAATTAGTCAAGAGTCTGTCACGAGTCTACATTTTATTTTCCAGTATTTTATTTTCCTTTAGTTTAATTTTTGTCAAGATAATTGCAGTAGTGGGCACAAGTTCAGCTAGAATGCGTTTATCTGTAGTTATTTAGTTGTTATTTTTCGGCTTAAGCTGTCATTTTTCTTAGAACACTGGTCAGTTGCGAGTCTATAAATTACTCAAGTCACTATCAATATAGCATATCACAAAATTCCAAAACACTTGTCTTTTAAATTGTTTCTGTTCATATTTTTCCTTTTCTGCTAACCTTTGATCACAGTAGAGGCTGGGGCCGGGGCAGGGGGTCAGGGTCATATAACAGAGTCTTGACAAGTTTCAGAATTCATCAATTAACTTTTAAGTCAATTCTTCAATGTGATTTAAAAAAAAAAAAAAGTACCAAAAGCAAATATCTATGAGCATGAGCAACAACTAAAACACATAATTCAATGTAAATATCCACCTTCTTTTCAGCCTCGTCCTGGACATATCTGTCATGTGGAACATAAACACCATTTTTTTCCCTTGCTGCTCGCACATCTGCATAAATTTAACTATAAACTGCAATCCTTTTTCTTTTTTATAAACAAAAAATTGCAATACAACAATCTAAGAATGCTACTGCATCTCCAAACCTTCTTTCATTCTCTCAATTTCTAAGTACAGATCCTTGAGCAATACAGCCTTGGACATTTTTTGGTTTGCCTGGAAGGAAAGTTCTGTCATTGGCACGAAGTAATGACAATAAACCAAAAAAATTATTCCAAAAAAAGGCAAGCCTGACTTCTGGTTTGTTTTTGATGTTTTTAGCACGGTAAGCATAATCTAGTGTGCTTAGTGTTTCTTCCAAAGAATAAGCAGAAGGAGAAATTGTTGCAATGATGCAAGTTTTTGTCTTCCCCCCTAACGAGTCTCTTAATAGCCTTGTCAACTTACTATCCCTGCATTGAAATATATCAAATAGGAAAATCATTAAGGGATAAAAAAAAATAAAAAATAAAAGTAGCAGACAATAATAGTTAGAAAAGTAGGGTATTGAGATGAACCTGTAAGGTATATGGGCTGAATGTTCCACAAGTGCATTTATAACACGACCCAGAGTCAGTAAGCTCTTGTTTATCTCTCCTGCTTCTCTTGCACGTCCCTGCAATTTTGATTTGAAATTTGATCAAATTCTGATAAAGCTGCCAAATACGGGTAATCGCTGATTTTATAGTCTACAGACACGGTTAAAAGAAATACATCTCAAAATTAAAGTTTGGATGTTTAAGCCAACTGGAACAAAACTAGAAAAGTTGAAAATAGAAAGAACACATCCAGCTAAAGTTACAGCTAGCACTCACTAATCTGAGACATATTTTGACAGCCTATTCATCATCATCAACTTGAACTTGTTCTAATTGAATAGAGAAAGATTCGTATTTATATTCAATCCAAGTTGAAGGCTTGCATATTTAATGTTAAGAACATAAAAGACATTGTGTTAAAATATACTTTCTTATTGTGATTGTAAAGTTATACAGGGAAGTTGAAAATATAAAATGATGACAAGCAATCTAGTTATAAATTTAAGCATTAATTTAAATTTTTTTTAACATCAGCAAAACCTAGCTACATTTTTTAAGTTCCTGGTTAGGGAAAACTCTATTATTTACATTACATATTCCTATTATTTACATCAAAATTAAAGTTTGGATGTTTAAGCCAACTGGAACAAAACTAGAAAAGTTGAAAATAGAAAGAACACATCCAGCTAAAGTTACAGCTAGCACTCACTAATCTGAGACATATTTTGACAGCCTATTCATCATCATCAACTTGAACTTGTTCTAATTGAATAGAGAAAGATTCGTATTTATATTCAATCCAAGTTGAAGGCTTGCATATTTAATGTTAAGAACATAAAAGACATTGTGTTAAAATATACTTTCTTATTGTGATTGTAAAGTTATACAGGGAAGTTGAAAATATAAAATGATGACAAGCAATCTAGTTATAAATTTAAGCATTAATTTAAATTTTTTTTAACATCAGCAAAACCTAGCTACATTTTTTAAGTTCCTGGTTAGGGAAAACTCTATTATTTACATTACATATTCCTATAAGGTAGAGCACTTTCTTAAGCTCAACTAGCTGATAAACAGGTCAAATGAGCCTCAAGCAATGATACCTATCCTAATGACAAAATATTTCCAGAAACCTTCAAGTGGAAATTGTGATTTAAGCCAGTTTTTAACCTAACTAATGGATGCTAGAGAGGGGGTTCTATCCAGTATTAAAATAGATATTATTATACCTCTCTTGCACCTGAACGAGATATATTTTCTGATCCTGCCAAATCAACAAGATTAAGTTTGCCACATTTAATCAAATCCTCATCTCCAACAGTGGCTTCTTTTACATGAACAGTAATAGAAAAGACAGAATGAGAGCGACTGCAAGAGAAATGAAATGAATTCAGTAAAATACTTTCTTACACCCATGATTCAACATCATTGGCAAAATTAATTCTAAATGAAATTAATTAAACCTGCTCCGCTTGTTTAACAAAGTATCAGCTGTACGCCTTTTAGCTGCTCCTCGTTCTAAGAGACTGTAAATTTCATTTGCACTATAGACAGCTTCTTCTTCAAGGCCTCTTACAACAACACAACCCCTTCCATCCTCCATCAAAGAAATGGGTTTCTTTTGTCTATCCTCAATAGGTCTAACATTGTCTTCTGCAGCGAGTAAATCAGTTATTTCCTCATTGTACAGTTCCAAAAATGTCACTTTCATGCTGTAATCAGCATTTTGGGCCTCTAGTGTATCAAAAATTTGGCGAACTGCTCGCGGAATAACACCAGCCTCAGCGGGCAAATCCCCACCCTACATTCATAAGTAAAATCTTACTATTCTGTAACAAGAGAAAATGCATACCTACTACCAGAATTACAAAAGAACATCAATACGATAAACCCTCATATTCCCTTAACCTTATTTTTCATTCCACCCTCCATTGTATAAGTTTTCCCAGTACCCGTCTGCCCATATGCGAAGACTGTGCAGTTGAAGCCATCAAGAACTTCATTAACAATAGGTGCAATAGCTTGATCATAGATTGATCTTTGCTGTGCTTTAGGCCCAAACACCTACACAACATTTTAAAACGGAGAAAAAAAAAATCTGAATCAATCTTCTTAGAAGATTATAGTGTAAAAATTGCACTAATTAATTAAAAAAAAAAAAATCTTACCTTGTCAAAAGTGAAAACTCTGTCTACTTGCTTGTTAGCTACACTTTGCAAAACAGTCACTTCTCTTTTATGTTCATTACATGATATTACTTTGGAAACATTCATTCTTTGCTCTTCATCACTGAGTGGTCTGAAATTCGGAATATTCATTATTCATAATTAATTGTAATTATCTATCTAAATCAAGTTTAGTTGGATAATTAATTAACCAATTTCAGCATTTGAAAATTGAAAAGGGCAAAAATCTCTAATAAATGAAAATTGAGAAAGACAGAAAGACCTGCATCGAAGCAGAACTTGAACGTTAATCTCTTTATCTCTGTCATCGCGATTGGAAGAATTCCAGTCAGCCATCCTAGAATCAGGGCGGCGCCTCTCCGGCCGCGGTGTGAGGAAAGGAGATGGAGATGGAGTACTTACCCCTAATCCTACTTTCCTACACTGATTTGGAGTTAATGACATCATTTTGCCTTTAAATCTACATTAAGAAAAATAGATTAATTAGCAATTTAGAACACAAATTTGAAGTTACGAATCGAAACAATGAAAAGATTAGATTTCTTTTTTAGATTACTTCTTTTTCTTGAGAGCTTTGATCGATCGAGAGAATCTGGAGAAAGAGAGAAATGGGAAAGAGATCTTTTCAAATTAGGGCTTTTCTCTAACGGCTACTTGGCGTTTCACGTTATATATTGTAAGTATGAAAGAACCGTTGGGAGACCATGGCTGCTCTAAAGACTTTTTTGAAAATGTGGGTCCCGCGGTGGAAAAAAAAAATTTCAAATGAGCCGCTTCATTCAATCACATCATTACCTTAAGAAGGAATTTGGTTTATTGGTTAGGCCACGGCTTCAAAATGACTCACAATGAAATTGAAAACCTTATCATGAATTTATTTTTTAAATAATTTTATGAAATTTATTTATTGAATATCATATTATTCGAATATAAAAATATCATAAAATTTTAAATTCATTGTCAACTAAATAAAAAATTGAAGTCTTATTTTAAAAATTGCATTCAAAAACCGAATGTGACAATTTTTTTTTTTTTTTTTTGAGATTTTGAGGCATGAATTGAAAAGTAAACTAGAAATTAAAGAAATTGTATATTAAACTTAACGACAGAGTTAAAATTTTATATTAGTGGATAAAAAATTACATATATTAATAAAGTTAAAAATTTTATATGATTTCGTATAAAAAGAGTTCTATCATTTCGAAGAAAATGACATTTAAAACATAATTTATGTGATAATGCTAATGATTTTTTTTTGTTTAATGATACTAGAATTGTTTTTAAATGTGAGATTTGAGTTTGAGATCTGGGCTAGACACTAAATTTATCAAAGAGGGAAAAAAAAAAAAAAAGAAGAATGAAAATGAAAATAATATTTGAAAATTTTAAATTTGTTTAACAATATCATTTTAAAAAAAAAAAATTACACTCACTGTTAAGAAGTGGAGAAGGGGGGAAGTCTTTTTCTCACACCTATCCTATATTATATTATCGGAAAAAAAATATTGAATCAAAAAGGCCAAATTCAATATGGTATCTCTTGAAATCTTGAATATGTGACATTATGAATTTTAGTAGCGAAGTTGTAAGTAAAAAATACAGGTGTTGGACCCATATTTGTAGTTAATTAAGCATAATTGAACTTTGAAAAAATTCCATATATCTAAATGGAAGCCCATAAAAAGAGCACTATGAAAATTCTAGAAAATGCTAGAAAGTTGGAAGAAATGGTAAATTGGTGGATTGGTAACTTCGGGCCAAAGAAAAGAAAACTTAGTGTCAAAGTAAAAGGAGAGAAACTTAGAACTAAAAAAAAGTTGGTTACGCTACTTAAGGCCAAAGAAAATGAAAGTAACTTGAAAGTAAAGAAAGAGAAGCTTTAAGCCAAATAAAAGGAGATGGAGAAAATAAAGCTTACCAATACTATAAAAAGAAGAGGCATCCAAGTAAAAGAAAACAACAATCAATCAATCATGAACACAGTTATTTAAGCAAATTCTCTCAAACTTTTATTTCATTTCTTGTTGAATTTCCCTAGTTTTTGTGGCTTTCTATCATTTATTTTTATAGTCTTTTCAATTTAATTGCATTTTGGATAGTTTTAACTCTTTTTTTTTTTTTTTGTGATTTTAATTGTGTTATACTCCGTATTCAATTTTGCATGATCTACGGATGGTTTAAAGGTCAAAGTGATGGGTCTTGGTTCCTAAGTCTCCATTTTTCCAATTTTTAAGTTTTGGCAGTTTCGGCTTTAGAAAGTCTATTTACTTAATATAGGTGCTTTTAAGGTTCAAATACACATTGGAAGGTGCAAATTAAGGATTTACAAATATGGGGAATTGGAAAATTATGTTTTGATTTTTATAAACTAAGATTATTTCTAAACTCATTGATAAGCTAAGCATTCACATGGTATTCAACATTACCCAGGAACTCATCATATTCATGGCAAGAAATGGAAAGGAAGCTCTATACCCATTTTTTTAGAGCTAACCCTGAGATATGTATAGCTGAGCTGTCCAAAATAACTCAGAGAAGTGGGGAATCTACTAATATGTTCATAGCTCACTTTCAAAAATTGAGAAGCAGATGTAAGTCTTTTGGCTAGAGACTAAGTTTGTAAAAATGGCACAAAAAGTACTTGATATCGAGCTGAGAAAGAAATTCTAAGGAATGAAATTCAGAGACTTCTATGAGTTGGCTATAAAAGTAGCAAAGTATGAGGAATTATTAAGGGAAGATAACAAAATAAAGGCTATGGGGACTTACTTTCAAGAAGTTGGTGCCCAAAATATTGCTGTAATTGACATTGTTAATTCTGGATCCCAATTCTATCTAGTACTAATGTGGCTGTCACCAAAGCTTGGGGATGCTTAGAAGAAGACTCAAACTCCTTTAATATACTACACATTTGATGTGAGCAAGACAGAAGAGATATTTGGTTTCCTCTTTAAAGAGGAGTTCATTACTCTACTTATGGGCCATTACATACATGCAAAAGGATAAGTAAAAGGAAAAGAATACTATAAGTACCATGACTCTTAGAATCATACAAATAATGCATGCTGGTCTTTTAAAAATGTCATTCAAGATAGGATCAATAAAGAGATACTCAAATCCCTAAGAAAAAAAAAAGAGACTATATTGATTGATGAAGATCTCTTCTTTCCTATGACTACTGTCAATTTTATTAAAGGTGACTTCGTGCTTTAATAAATGAGAAAAAGAAAAATAAGCAAGAAGCACTAAGGAGAAATCAAAGTATGTTCCTAAGAGTCTATGCTAAAATCTGCCTAAGGGTGTGCACTAGAGTTGGCTAGAGACTATACCGGACTCTAAGGTGAAAAAGAAAATGTACCATAGACTTATTATCCACCAGCTGCTACCTAGAGAAGATAGCCCAAATTTGTGCTACCACCAGTGAAAGTCAAGAGAACCAATGACATCTTATTCACCATAAGAAATTTCCACAACCTCTTACCCAAACTTAAACGATGAGACTTCAAAGGAGGAAGACAGCTGCAAGGATAGATGGCTCTAACACAAAAGAAGAATAGAAGAAAGATTAGACTATACAAAAAGTATTTACAGACTTGGAGTTTGTTGGTAGCATGCAAGATAAGGTGGTGCAAGTAATTAAAATAGGCTAATTTTTCATAACTTTGAGGTGTTCCGTAGGAAATATTGGCCCATCATATGGAAAATGAAGGAAGCAAGTTAGTAGGCTATTTCCATAGACATAATATGTCACCTATAAAAAAAAAAAAAAAAAAAAGCAATTTATAGTGACATATCTAAGGCTGATAACATAGCTGAAATAAGTAGGCCTATAGCCACTTTTTTAATAAAATAAAGGCAAAGTCAAATTCATGGTTCATCTAAAAGTCTTGTCTCAGTGTTTAAAGTCAAATCCAAAATATAAGCGTGATGCAGAAAATAAATAAAAATCCTCAAAATTTAGAATCTAAAAGGTTTATATGGAGAAAAGTGCCTTCCATTCTACAGCAAGTAAAGGGTTTAGTCACCAGCATCTGACTCTACTACTTATGAGTACACCAAGGAGTGGTTTGCAGTTAAAAATTCTCTCATTATGTCTATCGCTATGAGTATCCTAAGAAATAGCACAAGTAAGAAAAGAGAAGTCCAAGCTGACAGCAACATTATTGAGAAGACTAGCAAATTAAGGTGAGTTCTCATAATGGCTTAATCCTACAACCACAAAAAATAAATGAAAATAGTTTTCCAGTGAAGTAGAAGTAGGAAAAGGTTAGGGATTATACGTAAGATGAGAAAGTCATTCAAACACCTGGGAGTCTAACAACAACACCCATCAGTGTAGTGGTTGAAAGAAGACCTAGAGCATCAGTGAGCTGATATTCTTTTCTTAGGATATTTGGAAGATGCAGAGGCCTAGAGCCTTCTTTAAAGTGGTATAACTAGTTTTTAAGAATGCTAGTCTTTTTAAGAGAGTAAGAGTCTGTATCTTCATCTTCTCCTCAACTCATTATCTGCAAAAGAAATGAATGGTCAAATGGAGGAAAATAAAGTTTCTAAAGACACTAAAGATGGGATGCTTACTCTCTGGCTCTTTGGAACCAGCTTATCATATCTAGGTAAACACCAATTTTCAAAGAAACTTAAAGCCTCCACAATAGATTTGTCCATTAGAGAGATTGGAATGGAAAAGAGCTTTTTTGTCTTAGAGTAATCTCAATCTCCATACTTGGGTACACTTATGTCTTTTCATTTATTCGAGTTCTTGGAAGATTTGTGCCAATACATAATCTGTGTAGAAGGCCTGGCATAATCCCCAAGACTAATTCTTCTTACTTTCCAAGACTAAGTGGAGAATCTGGAGGATATGCAAAGTCTAAAGGCAGTTTGCAAGAGAAAATGAGTTGGGATTGTTAGAGACTGAACAAAGTTCCTAATGGTCTATGTACGAGATTTTTGAAATGCAAAATCACCTGAGGAGTCTACTCTCTATATAAAGAGGCCATGAAAAGAATGGTTATTAGTGTTGTGGTCGGATTAGAAGATGCCAAATGCCAAAAACAAGAAAAAAAATAAGCAAAACCAAAAACAAGTAGGAGCAGAAGAACATACCTAGTGCAACAGCAATGATAGATGCTAGGCAAGGGCAGCAACGAGCTTCATCTCTTACAACAGCAAGCTGGGCTGGTTGATTAGACATGATAAAATTAGTAAAATAAAACAAAAAAGAGATGACAATTAAATCATAAAACCAAGGAACAATAAGACGTACCTGGACTAAGCAGCACAGCGACTCTAGTGCCAGAAACAACAGGAGGCCTAACGATAATGATCCTTCAATTGTTTGGATCTAAAAGAAAAACTAATAAATAAAAATAAAAAAAGGGTGCTTACTTGGTTGAAGCAAACAATGGCCACCAGTTGGTGAAGATGAGGAGTGATGAGTTGATTGAGCAATAGAGTGCAGTAGGTTGTTTGATGGATTTGTTGTTGAACGGAAGGCAAATGGGTTGAAGACCATAGCCAAATCTTTAACAATTGCAAGGCTTATATTCAGTCTGACATCTGCAGATAGCATTTGTTGGACCCATATTTATAGTTGATTGGGCCTAATTGAGCTTTGAAAAAAGGTCCATATATCTATATGGAAGCCCATAAAAGGAGCACTTGAAAATTCTAGAAAATGCTAAAAAGTTGGACAAAACAGTAAAATAGTAGACAAGTAACTTTAACCAAAGAAAAAAAAAACTTAAGGTTAAAGTAAAATGAGAGAAACTTGGAACCAATGAAAGACGGTTACACTGCTTAAGGCCAAAGAAAAGGAAAGTAACTTAAAAGTAAAGAAAGAGAAGCTTTAGGCCAAAAAAAAAAAAAAGGAGATGGAGAAAATGGAGCTTACACTATAAAAGGAAGAGGCATCCAAACAAAAGAAAACAAGAACAATCAATCAAGAATCAAACAAATTCTCTTAAGCTTTTATTTCATTTCTTGTTGAATTTCTCAAGTCTCCGTGGCTTTTTGTCCTTTATTTTTATAGTCTTTGCAATTTATATTACAAAACTATTATATTTAATGTACTCAATTTACATTAATATAAACCAAAAATTTCAATCTTCATTCCTTTTGATTTCTTTTGTGACAATTGGTGAAACTGCAATTAGTGAATCTAATAACCTTAAGAAATCATTATCCCTTTACCTCTTTCCACAATCATTTCATAAACGAATGAGAATCCCAAGAGTCTCTATCATGCCTTGCATTAATTTCAACAAAAAAGGACATCGACATGTATTAATAAAATTGAAATCTCCATAAATTTCAAAAAATAAATTATATATTTTTTACAGCATTACTAATGAATTTCTCGTGAATTTACTTTTTTTATTATTTATTACTTAAGTCCTTAATCTTAAATTAAAGTGTTCGTGGAGCTGCAAAGAAGCCCTTGGTTGAAGAATTTAAATGTTAGCAGTGTCTTAATGGAGACAGATTCACAAATCCTTGTTAATGCTCTTCATGGCTCGTATGATGATCTGTCTAATTTTGGTTTAGTAGTGGATGATTGCAAGATTATATCCTCTGATGAAAGTCCTCACTTTTACCTATATCCTTTACCTATTTATAAGGAAGAATGGAAATTCTTATGTACATGTATCATCTGGCTATTAAAAATCATTTTTAGTCGTTATCATTTGCTAAATAATAGTGATACTTTTCAATAGAACACAATTAAGCGTACATAAAAATAATTGTTATGTAGAAATTAAATTTTAAGATATTAATTTTTTAAGTGATAAAATTTTGTGAGGCAGATTAATTTTCAGTTGGATCTATAGTATAAATTCATTATAATTCAGAATGTCTTAACATTAACAATTTCAGTTTGTTCCAATTTGAGTTAGTCAATTGCCCTTACTTAACATCAATAACTCAGTTTCCCTCAAAAAAATAAATAAATAATAATAAATTAAAAAAAAATAACTCACATAACATCATCACTATAATATTTATCAGATTTAATGTTAATAAATTACTTTTTAACCTATATTCACTAGTTGAACTATTTATCAGATTTAATATTAATGTTTTACTTTTTAACCTATATTCACTAGTTTGAACTTATACGACAGAAATAAGAAATCAACGTCTCGCATGATTGCTAACTATATTTGATGTATATACGAAACGAATGTAATAACACTATACGGTGCAAATACTTAAAGAAATGTGATAATACTGTACGATGCAAAAAAATAAATATTTAATAGCGTATGATGTGACAACATATTCATCAACGTAGGAAGAATTTTCCATAGTTGAATTGGTTCCTCGAATTCAAACTAATGATTTGTGCATCATCAAATTATAACCTAACCATTCTGAATTGTCTCGCTGATCGAAGAGTTCAGTCAATCCTTAAATCATGTAGTGCGATTCACATTCCTCCTCCAAATGTGGATCAAAAGAAGAGCCTGAAGTCTGAAGCACAATAGCGCAGTTCTTAGAAGGCTCAGATCATTATATATATATATATATATATATATATATATAAACAAAACAAAACAAAACCTAACCTATACCAGACTCTCAACACGCAAATATTTTGCTGACCAAGTTAAGCATAAGATTCACGTATAGAAGTGCAATTGATGTTTATAGATTGCAATAGGGCACAAAATATTCACTACAATCATCTGGCATGGACCTCAGGCTTATTCTTTTCATTTGTTGCCATGAATCACCTCACCCAAGATCATCCTCAACATCATATGGATCTCAAGTCTGGTGATATAAATTTGCATAAATAAAAGTGAGAAGGGCAGTGAATGAGATAGAAAACCTTGACACAACAACATACATAGAATAGAAAACCATCGGCTCAACTAGAGGGACAGGGGAAAGTTACTTGTGACACCTTTTGGGTTCCCTTTATACTCAGGTGAACATTTGACGAGCCAATCTCCTTAAAGGACACATCAGAGAGACACTGATCCATAAAACACTACTTCAGCCGGGCCAGTCATATATACATGGTTGTCATCTTCCCTCCACTCAATCTCCAATGGCCCTCCAGGTAGGTCAACTGTGCAAATCTGTTCAACAAGAATATGTGCAAAATGTCACGAAAGCAACCAAACATAAATTAAATGATTAGACTGAAAAAGATTCAAATACTGGTAGTATCCTCCTCCCCCAATTGAAGGAATTCTCCCAAAAAGAGATTAGGATTTAGAGTTTAAATCCAAAAGCATTTTGCAGGACATAATTTAAAATTTCCATATAAAAATTTCTTTCATTTATAATTTGGCTTTTGCAGTTATATTTTTTTAAATAAGGTCCTTAAAAAATTTTACCTGAAATCATAAAATAAAAAATAAAAAACCCACAAAAGAATCAACCAAATTAACAAAATTCAATCGCTTTGGTAGGGTTTTTCATTCAAAAACAGACACAGTTGCATGATATAATACACTTTCTATAATATTCCAAAGGCCCAAATCCTGAACTTACCCTCGCAGCACGGCCTTCAAGAACAGCAGCAACGACTGTTGCACAAGCCCCAGTTCCACAGGCCAGCGTTGCACCTACAATTACAAAGAAACTGAGTGAAATTTGCAGTCATGCTACCAAAAAGGATTGGTAGATGGACAACTGCAGGTGACTAACCCCTGATCTGCAAATGTTTGTAGCAAAGAAACTAACCTGCACCACGCTCCCACACACGCATTTTGAGGTGCGAATGGGAGTAGACTTGCACAAATTCTGCATACCAAATTAAAAATAAAATAAAATTAAATGTAATCAAAATGCTTATGAAAATATAATAGAGTGAATCAATGGACAGCAGCAAAAATTTCATGGTGCTGAATATGCAGAAAACTTTTACTGTGTGTATGCTAACTGTCACACATGCAATAAAAGTTTTCACAATACATTTCCTTCTTTGATTGAAAGTTCTAAGGTGTCAGGTTACTCAAAATTTCTAAAAGACTGAACTGATAATAATATAGTTTTACCAAGATACACATTTACAATGGAATTTCCTATAAGAGCGCACACAACAGCAAAATGCAAAAGCTTGCAATAATACAAGGCATAAACACAATAACAAGATCTACAAAGCATGAATATCAAATGTGCCTTGCAACAAAAACATGATCAAGCATACATGCATATGTCCCAATGCATACACATCGTCTGCCTAGTAATATCAGCTGTTATTTGGCATTGAAAGCATACCTGGAGATTTACTATTTTTTTTTTTTTTTGGTCAATCATCAAAAAGTAAATCTTATTGCAAATTCAATAAGAGTTTTATACAACCAAAAGAAAACCATGAAACACAACCCAGGCAAAAACAAGAGGCTGAAAGAAAAAAAAAAAAAAAAAAAAAAAAAGCACACAAACAAACATGAACAACCAATCAGCCCAGAGACCCCAAAAATAGAGAAACAAACCCCTATATTAATCTACAACCTGACTATACAAAAGAATCAACAAATCTCTAACCATTTCCTATACAGATTATGGAACTTTGAAGAATTCTGAAGTTTGGAATACAATTTCAGCAAAACAATGCCTGAAGATTTACTTTTGTTTTTCCTATCACCTATGTGTACCTCTTGATTCTTTTTTGTCTTTTGTTTGTGAGAAATATTCTTTAACACTGAGTTTTTGCTAAAGAAAAAAATTGAGCGATGCCACATTACTTTCAACTCCTAAATGCAAAACCTTAAAATTTTAATTTATAAAACCAGTTGCTCTAGACAGTATGTCCTCATAACAGGAACCAGATATGCTAAGAATTGACTTCAATTCTTTGATTATTGTTGAAGTTCAAGTGAATATCCTACAGCCACTTCACGTAATCAATAGAGAAGGAAACCAATGATGTTGCATCAGGAAATCAGAAAATTTCAACGTGTACAAATCCAAACAGATCACAAAATGGGGTTCAGAATTTGTTACAGTTACAAATATCAACCACAAGAAAAAAATAAAAAGCTAACCTGTGTTTGTTCGTGCTGGGAACACATTATGATGCTCAAATTTTGGACCAATTTCAGCCAAATTTAATTTATCAACCTGCAACTCCTGTGCAATTCAAAGAATAAAGAAAACACAGAGTACGAGTACGGAAAACCAATGAGTTTGGACCTCCACACCATTGTTAAACACAGGACATAGCAAGTTGTTTTCAGTGACTAAAATACATACCGCATTTTCATTGGTCCCAAAAGTCACACAATGAGGATTTCCCATACTAACACACGTCACATTCCAGGTTACCCCATCTACATTTAGCTCTGATTTAACAACAGCATCATCTTTGTTCGCAGACAATTTGGTTGGTACATCTGATGCTTTAAGTATTGGCTCACCCATATCAACCCTAACCTTCCCATCTTCTTGAATTTCAGGAACAATTAAACCAGCACCGGTATGTATAGTAAAACAATGTTTTCCTTGAAAATTTTCTAGCTCAGCAATGAACCTGGCAAAACACCGAACCCCATTACCGCACATTTCAGGCTCACTACCATCCGAGTTAAAAATTCTCATAGTGTAATCAGTGCCATTTGTTCCCGGCATGGCAAAAATCACTCCATCAGCACCAATGCCAAAGTTCCTATCACATAGCTTCACAGCTTGCTCTGAAGAGATCCTAGGCTCAGTAGAATCCCTATTATCAACCTAATCCAAAATTGCAAAAGAAAATTGATAAGACACTGCTAACTAAAAGCAGTATATTGATTTCAAATTACATGGCATAACTATGCATTAAAACTAACATTGAAGTCTTACAACTAATAACAAAGCTTAAAACTTAATACTGCTATCAAACATTTCAAACTTTCTTAAAATTAGATACATTTTCTGAAAAACCAAACAGAGTAAGAGAAGGAAATTTTTTTTACCAAAATGAAGTCGTTTCCAAGACCATGGTACTTGACAAAGTGAAGGATACCACTTTCTCTCCGATCAAGAAAAGTAGTAGGCGAGATTGTCTCGGAAGCTTCCACGTTCATGGAAGCAGATGCTAATAAGCGAAAGTTAGGGTTTTTCGAAGAAATGATTGGCCTGAGAGAATTGGATTGAAAAGTGGGCAAAGAAATAGAAGTAGAAATAGATAACGAGAGAACGCGTAAACGATTAATGGAGGTGAAGGTTTGGTGAGTTAATGGAGTGAACGAGTTAGAGATGGCGGCGGCGGCTGCTACGGCGGCCATGGCAGAGATAAGTGGTTGGGTTTTGGGAACGAAACAGAACCGTTATTAATGTTCAATTTGGAAATTGGAAGTGAGAATCTGGGGTTTTGATCCGGTGTCGTCTTCTATTTGGTTACAGAACGAGAACTCGTTGACCATGGAGAAAATTTTTTGAGTAAATTATTATTTGTCATTGAGATTTAACCTTATTAATTACTTAATCCTTAAGTTTTATAAAACTGACTATTTGATCTCTCAAATTTTATTTCGTCAATAAATTAATTTTTTTGTCCAAAATTTATTTAATTTACTATTAAATTAAAATGATATAAGGACTAAATAGTTAAGTAAATCAAATATTAGGGATTAAACAATAATTTGAGTAAGGTTATTTTTCGCCATTTCACATTTATTTTAACCGTAAATAGGATCAATCTTAGACAGAAAAATTAATTTCATTGATAGAATAAAACTTTAGGTATTAAATAGTTAGTTTCACAAAATACGGAACTAAATAATTAATTAACTAAATTTTAGAGACTAAATAATAATTTACCTAAATTTTTTTGAAGTTCTACACTTCTAGTAGTAAAACTGGCAAACGGGTGAGTTGTTATGCCATGAACCAAGTTCCACGATGCAACGTGATTTAGTTCTTGTGTGGGCTAAATTGTATCCGTTATTTCTGAATTTATACTATATTTTATAATTGTCCTTAAATTTCGATTTGTAACAAAAAAATACATCAACTTTGATTTCATTTCATGGTTGTCTCTGGATTACTTTTCTAGCTTATAACTTGCCGAAAATCCTACGTAGCAACCATTTCACACATTTTTAAATTTTTTCACTATTCTTAATGACACATCACAATCAAATTTTATAAAAATTAAATATTTTTTCACATTTCCCTTCTTTTTCAATCAAATTTCATACATATTAAAAATTTAAAAATGTGTGAAATAGTTGTCACATAAAATTTTCGGCAAGTTATAAGCTGAAAAAGTGACTCAGGAACAATCGTAAAATGAAATCAAAGTTGATATATTTTTCCGTTGCAAATCAAAATTTAGGGATAATGATGAAATATAGGTATAAATTTAGATACAATGAGTGCAATTTAGTTGCCTGGTGTGTCTATCACATACACGAGTGTTCTTAGTTTTTTTTTCTTTTTCAAATCTCTTTTTTCTCCTCACATTCATCACTGGTCTCCACTTTTTATTTTTTTTTAATAGCCGTATTTTACAAATTTAAAATTTTATTTGCCCAAAATTTTTCCTTTTATATTTCATTTATATTTTTATTCTTCTATTTTATTTTTTTTAAATTATATTTATATTTAGTGTTAATTATTTATATTTTTAGTAATAAGTTTATTAATTTATCATAATTTTATTCCTTATAGTAATTCCTTTAGTCTTTCAATTTTATTATTTTTACAATGATATTTTATGACTGAAAGAATTCTTATTTCACAACCACCACTAATAAAGTTAATTAAGTATACATTAATATTATTATTTTGTAAATAATAAGGTCAATTATAGGGTGTCTCAGAGATAATTTATCTCACTGTTGCTCGATTTCTGCAAGTGCACAGGTCGTGAACAAGTAATATAGTAGTGAAATAAGTGTCGATCCCACGAGAAAGGGTTGACAAGTACCAAAATTAAGATTACTCTATTATTTAGAAAATCAACTATGAGAATTTATATTTTAAGGTAAAGTGAAATTTAAGTAAATAAATGATGATAAATATGAAATAAAATTAAAGGTTTAGGATTTAGAATTCATCAATTGATCACATATGATTTCTTTATAATCTTTAGATGGATTATTTTTACTGGAATTAATGATTAGATTTCCCTAAATTATATGATGCTCTCTCTTAAGATACAACATGTGTGTTTATATTAACCTTACGTCTACTCTCGTGATCATAAGCAATTAATACAAACCCATTAAGTTTTATGGAAATCCTTTTAAAAATCACAAATGAGTATTCTTATCTCTAAGCAATACATTCCCTAGGTCAATTATCCTAATGAACTAATATTGTGCTTCCACTCTCGCTACTTCACACAATATCTTAAATCATGCAATTAATGGCCAGTTAATTACAAACATTAAGTTCTAAGATAAAAGATTAATTCCAACAATCAAATCCAATCAATTAAATATAAATAATCATATGCAAATCAAAAGATTACATCTAAATCCTAGAAAAATAAATTTAGCTATTCATAATTAAAAGAGAAGAAATAATTAAATTAACAATAAACATAATAATAACTTATAATTAAATTCAAGAATAGAGTTTAGAGAGAACTTGTTTTGAGATACAATATTTGATGAACTCAAGCTTCCAAAAACTCCTCCTCTTGATCAAAATAAAAAATAAAACTAATCTACTCTAAGAAAACATATGAAAATCTCTCTACATATTTTTTTTATGGATTTTTTTTTGATGCCATTTCCCTTTGCCAAGCATGGTATTTATAGACATGTTTGGTGGAAGAATTCAAGTTCCATTAAAACTCTTACATCAAAAATTCAATATTGATGGTTAGGTTGGCCACCAACCATTGAATTTCTTCATCAATATTCAAAAATAGTTAGGTTGGCTACCAACCATTGAATTTTGGCCACCAACCATTGAATTCCTTTATCAATATTCAAAAATGGTTAGGTTAGCCACCAACCATTGAATTTTGGCCACCAACCATTGAATTTATTTCTCATGGATTGAAAACTTGAATCATTGCTTGCATCTTTATTTTTACTGCATCATTTTGATCTGCAAAAATAAAATAAAAATACTTAAAATATGTTATAATTTATTTATAAATTGTAGAACTATTTATTTCTAAAAATAAGTAATAATATTATTGCACTCTTGAGAATTGGGCTAAAATTTAAGTTTAAACAATTAAAATAACTCTAAAAATATAGAGTTATCACACCCCCAAACTTAAGTTTTTGCTTGTCCTCAAGCAAAGGAAAATTCAAAACCTAAACTAGTCCACTTTCGTAGGAAATTACCATTGCATTTAGCGTATGCAACAAGCCTTTAAACCCCTAGGTGTCCCGTAGAGGACGAGTTATAGTCTCGTGAGGGCTTCCAGTGGTGATACCCACAAACACCTTTAAAACTCTAAATTTTCAACTATTTATTTCAAAAAGAAAATTTAATCTTCTCATGCTTAGTTTGAATAATTTTTCAAAGGTCTCAAGAAATTAATATTCACAAACAACATATCAATAGTATTGCAAATCAAGTTTCTATATCAGGTTCAAAATAATCCTCATCTTAATCATGCCCTGAATAACCATGCATTAAATCAATCGCAAAGAAATTGTTGCACTTCAGATAGGCATATACACACTGATATCTTTAAATGCCTCTATCAAAAGATATAAAATAGATGTGAAAATCTCATAAGCATGTTAATGCAAACAATCTCCACTAATGGAATTCACAAATCAAGAGAGATCAATAGGTCTTAACTAGGCTTGTAATGGGGCTAACACAAGGTCTTTTGGCTGAACAAAGAAAAGGCTAAATGAACAAAAGTAAGATAATTATACCAAGTTTACAAAAGAAAATCAATAGCTCAAATAAAGGGATTATGTTAATGAAGGATCCCTTCCATCTTAAGCATCATTCTTCTTCAATGTTTTCTTCTTTTAAGGCCCCTTCTTCTTCTTCTATTTTTTTTTCTTTTTATTTTTTTTTACAACATTATTCTAAAGATAAGCAAGAATACTATCTTTTATTTTATTCAATTTTTTTGCTTTCCCCCAAACTTATTTTAAGCAGAAGGTGATCTTTTACAATAAATAATACTCTCAATTATTAGCGATCCTTATTTTCTTTTAAAACTTCGATAATTCCCTTTTCTTTATTAGAATGTAAACTTGATAAAATTATCTCACAAATAGGGTGAAGGATAACAATTAAGGTTACTTAACAAAGAAAGAAAGCTAAAATTAACAAGGCACAAAGGGGTAAACTAGGGTAAAAAAAAAATTAAAATAAGGGTGGATATAAGTAACAGGCTAAACAAACAATGCCTAAATCATATCTCTCTTTCAAAATGAATTCAAAATTTTGCCTCAAAAGTTTGCATAAACATGTTCTAAGATAGGTGAGGCAATTGAAGATAAAAAATATGTAGAAGCCCTCTCTAAGTAAGCATACACAAATTCAATGCAATCAATATAATGCAAAGCAAAGCAAAACATAATCTTAATAAAAGTTAATTTCTTACCCAAAATAGTTGCTCAACCTGAAATACTTTAATAAATTGTCCATAAATATCAATTATAATCTATCATTGGCCTTTTATCAAATTATTTAACACAAACATATTTTATCAATAAAAGAGTAAAAAATTTTAAATTTATTCATCAAAACACAAAAGAAATGACTGAAAACAAAAAACAAACTAAACCTCCCCCAAACTTGCAATAGACATTGTCCTCAATGTCAAAAAAAATAAACCAAAAGAAAGAAAATACTCCCTCTTGTAGAAAAGTGGATTCCAAATTATAAGCAGGATATGCATTTCACTTCCTTGTTTCCTGTAAAACATCTTGAAACAACACTAGAAGCAAGCATGAGAAATTAATCACACAAAAAGAAAATATCAATTTTTTTTATTTTTATTTTTTTTTATTTTTTATTTTGGAAACTAAAAAAAAAGAAAGAAGAAAGAAAAAAAATACAGATGCGTATCAAGAGCACAAAAGTACTCTTTACTCAGCCATCTTGTATGAATAACTCTTGAGTTAGTTAGTTAGTTAGCTAGCTAGTTAGTTTTTTTTTTTTTTTTTGAAAAGGAAAATCACATAAATTTAAGATACGTATCAAGAGTACAAAAGTAACTCTTTACTCAGCCATCTTACATTTAGTGAATCGAATCTAAAATTTCGCTTGATCAAGTGCAACAAAAAAAACACACACAAAACAAAAAAAAAGCGATAAAAAAAAACTACAAAAGTTAGGGAAGTTATAATCGGAGATTCAGATCTAGTCCTCGCTTTTTACTGCTACTAGCTCTGGGGTGCCAAACTACCTGCGCCATCAATGGATCAGGTTCGGATTTAAAGTTTTGCAGTTGATCAATCAATTGATCAATAGTTGAAGCAGAGACTAAGATGCGTCGACTCGCCGGTGTCATAAAACCCTGTTCCACAGCATGATCGAGAAAAGATAACAAACCATTATAAAAACCATCAACATTAAGTAATCCCAATGGCTTTTGAAGAACAGTTAATTGGGTCCAAGATGCAATGGTGAAAATATCTTCAAATGTTTCTAAACCACCAGGTAATGCCATAAAAGCATCAGCATTGAAATTCATGTATGCCATTCGTTCGTACATGCTATTGACCTGTAACTCATTACCTATAGTTCCACCAGTGATTTGTTTATTTCGAGCCAAAGCCTTTAGAACTACTCCTAAGACTTTACTACCTCTAATATATGCAGAACTTGCGACACAACCCCTTAACCCTAAACTACCTCCCTCAAACACCAAATCAATTTTTCGTTCAGCTAAAATCCTACCAAGTTCATTAGCTGCTGTCAAGTACTCTCTTTTCTTACCAGAGTTTGGACTACAAAAGACACAAATAGTTTTGAATTTGCGTGTTGAGGATTCTGCCATTTTCTCTCACAGATCTCTCGAAAGGGTTGTGTGCATATTGACAATAATGAATGTGCATATAAAGAAATTAGAAGAGTAAAAGAACAGTTCAATGGGATAAAATAATTATTGACGGAAAAAGTATAAAAATAAAAATGATAATAAAAACAAAAAATAATCAATGCTATGTGTACAAATGTCAAAAGAAATATTTGAAAAACTAAAAAGAAACAGACATTGAAAAACTAAAAAGCTAACGAAAGTAGAAAAATCTGCAGCATGTGTACAAAAGTCAAAAAGAAAATATTGAAAAGCTAAAAGTAGACATTGAAAGACTAAAAAGTTGTCGACAGTAGAAAAAAATCTGCAGGAAAATAAAATCTAGGTGCTAAAAAGTCAAAAAGTACTGCAAGATGTAGAAAAAAATAATGCATTGAAAAATAAAAAAGTTAGTGATACACCTGATTATAAACAGTAGTTGTGATTTTGGCTCACATCTTCCTCTGGTTTTACGTCCAGTAACCGCTTACACGCCTTCTATGAGTCGAGGATAGGCTTCCCATCCAGTTTTCTTATTAACTGGCAAACAGGGTCTTTTATCGTCAGATTCCCTAGACTGTAACGCTGCTTCTCTTCTTTGAATAGTTCCCATAAATCTAAAAGAGTGCGTTGAACTTGTCCATAAGGATGCGTCTCAAGAGTCTGTAAGATATTATCCATAGACTCCTTACTCAGTCCATCCTTTATGAATTTAATTTTGTCTTCTCGATTTATGGATGCAAATCCAATATTTCTACAGCGTGTGATGCAATTCCATCTTGCACACTTGTAGCAGACTCCCATTCTCTTAGCTCTTCTCTTCTTTGAGTAAGAACTTCTCCCCGTACCTGGCAAACATTTGATAAATGAGTCATCAAGCTCACCTGCCAATC
The DNA here is from genome assembly GCA_947687605.1 of Reutealis trisperma. Lineage (NCBI taxonomy): Eukaryota > Viridiplantae > Streptophyta > Magnoliopsida > Malpighiales > Euphorbiaceae > Reutealis > Reutealis trisperma. The sequence continues at coordinate 382,465 of CANTUT010000967.1, forward strand.
GTACTTTGGCTTCTATGATCCAACGAATATCCTCAGGAAGATTTAGACGCCTAAATGCCTTCATTCTTTCCAATTTGCGTTCATCAATTTTCCTGAGTACATCTTGGGGAAGAGTTGGAAATCTGTTTTTTAGTGCTGCAAGAGATGCTTCCATATCTGATTAACTTAGCTAAGAAAATGAAAGAGAAAATTTAAAATGAAACAACTAAACAGAAATAAAAGAAACCTAGTAAAGAGAAAACTTGTGTTTCCTCCTAATAATCTTTTTAATAACTCACAAACAACACTAAAGCAAAAATAGAATGAAACAAATAAAAGAACAAAAGAAATTAAAAAGAAGTAAAAAGTTAGAAATTTGGGTTGCCTCCCAAAAGCGCTTAATTTATAGTCTTTAGCTTGACTATAGCTAGATCTTCATCAAGGAGGATAATACACAAAGTATATCATCTTGATAATTGTGGAAAGATGGACTTTTGCCAATTTTAATGAGTCAAGCCAACTTGATTTGAACCTGCATGGAAAAAGGTTAAGACATAAATTATTTAATATTTTACAATTAGACGTATAATTTCCAAAAGCTTTCAAACGAGCTCTTTTTCTTGCTCTGAATTTTCTCAAGAAATTGAGATAAAAAGGTAGTGGTGTTGAATCAAGAGTTGGTGAGTGCTCAGTTGATGGTGGTGAATGTTTCTTCTTTTCTTTCAAGTCATCAAATTGATATTTTTTTTGGTCTGGCATATTTGGTGTTGTATTCACCAAACAAACTGAAAAAGTTTCCTTTGAGTGCTCTTGTTCAAATACTTCTTCAATTTCTCCATCAATTTCAACCACTCCGAAGATATTATCCATAAGAGAAGAATATTTCTTGGGCAAATTGGGCTCAACTTCTTCCTTTTTTTTCTTGCTTGCTTGAAGTATCTCCTTGATCAATCATTTCTTCCTCATCATCACTCAAAGAAATTGCCAAGCATTGCTCTCTAGAATGTTCTTCAATTTGGCTTGTCAAGTTTTCATGGCTTTGAGTATCTAATGGACTAGAGAACTGTTCCATTTGTACATCATCAGTTGTATTGTGGCTAGCCCATTGATCCATCCTATCTTCCAATCTTTCACATCGTTCATGAGTAGCATTTATGAATCTTTCCAATGCCATTTCATAAGATGGTTTGTGCTCTTCAAATAGTGCATGATCTTGAAAATCATATTGATAAGGATACCATGAATTGTTACCTTGATCGCATTGGTTTTCCCATGAAAAGCTTGAATAGTCACTCCATCCTGAGTTGTTTATGTTAGAATATGGATAATGCTCATGCCTATTATAATTTGGAAAAAATTGTACCTGCTCTGCATATTGGCATTCAAAATTCAAGTGATTACCTCCACATAGATTACAACTCAAACATGAATTAAATAAACTATTTGCATCAAGTTTATCAATTAAATTAACCAATGTATCGATTTTAGCATTTAACTTACTAAAACTATCCTCACCATACATGCTTGCTGCTATATTTAGCATTACTCCTCCATTCCACCATTACAAGTTGTGGAAAGCCATCTTTCTCCTTTTTTTTTTTTTTTGTTCTTTTTTTTTTTTTTTTTTTTTTTTTTATAAAAGTTAAAAAAAATCTGCAAAATTTAAAAAATATATAAATAAATCTAAAGTAATAGAGTATATCAACCTATTGATATTGTCAAAAATTGTCTTCCCCGGCAACGGCGCCAAAAACTTGTTGCGCGATTTCTGCAAGTGCACAGGTCATGAACAAGTAATATAGTAGTAAAATAAGTGTCGATCCCACGAGGAAGGGTTGACAAGTACCAAAATTAAGATTACTCTATTATTTAGAAAATCAACTATGAGAATTTATATTTTAAGGTAAAGTGAAATTTAAGTAAATAAATGATGATAAATATGAAATAAAATTAAAGGTTTAGGATTTAGAATTCATCAATTGATCACATATGATTTCTTTATAATCTTTAGATGGATTATTTTTGCTGGAATTAATGATTAGATTTTCCTAAATTATATGATGCTCTCTTTTAAGATACAACATGTGTATTTATATTAACCTTACGTCTACTCTCGTGATCATAAGCAATTAATACAAACCCATTAAGTTTTGTGGAAATCCTTTTAAAAATCACAAAGGAGTATTCTTATCTCTAAGCAATACATTCCCTAGGTCAATTATCCTAATGAACTAATATTGTGCTTTCACTCTCGCTACTTCACACAATATCTTAAATCATGCAATTAATGGCCAGTTAATTACAAACATTAAGTTCTAAGATAAAAGATTAATTCCAACAATCAAATCCAATCAATTAAATATAAATAATCATATGCAAATCAAAAGATTACATCTAAATCCTAGAAAAATAAATTTAGCTATTCATAATTAAAAGAGAAGAAATAATTAAATTAACAATAAACATAATAAACATAATAATAACTTATAATTAAATTCAAGAATAGAGTTTAGAGAGAACTTATTTTGAGATACAATATTTGATGAACTCAAGCTTCCAAAAACTCCTCCTCTTGATCAAAATAAAAAATAAAACTAATCTACTCTAAGAAAACATATGAAAATCTCTCTACATATTTTTTTATGGATTTTTTTTTGATGCCATTTCCCTTTGCCAAGCATGGTATTTATAGACATGTTTGGTGGAAGAATTCAAGTTCCATTAAAACTCTTACATCAAAAATTCAACATTGATGGTTAGGTTGGCCACCAACCATTGAATTTCTTCATCAATATTCAAAAATAGTTAGGTTGGCTACCAACCATTGAATTTTGGCCACCAACCATTGAATTCCTTTATCAATATTCAAAAATGGTTAGGTTGGCCACCAACCATTGAATTTTGGCCACCAACCATTGAATTTATTTCTCATGGATTGAAAACTTGAATCATTGCTTGCATCTTTATTTTTACTGCATCATTTTGATCTGCAAAAATAAAATAAAAATACTTAAAATATGTTATAATTTATTTATAAATTGTAGAACTATTTATTTCTAAAAATAAGTAATAATATTATTGCACTCTTGAGAATTGGGCTAAAATTTAAGTTTAAACAATTAAAATAACTCTAAAAATATAGAGTTATCACTCACTCCTTTTAATATGATAATTTATCTCACTCCTTTTAATCTACTATAGTAAGTCATTAACAGGTAAAATATAATATATTCTTCAAGTTATATTAGTATTAATTGGAACTCATCTTTAATAGGCTTTAAGTTAAACCCTTAACATTATTAGTTTTTATGGGCTTATATTACTATTTGATAGGGGTGAGCATAACTGAACTGAAACTAAAAAACCGAATCAAACTAATTGGTTCAGTTCTATTTTATTTGGTTTGATTTTTTATAATATCGGTTTGGTTTCAGTTATAGCAAAAAAAAAAATTTCGATTATAACAGAAACGACCAAAGTTTTTTAATATATATATATATATATATATATATATATATATATATATATATATATATATATATATATATATATATATATATATATATATATATATATATATATATATATATATATATATATATATATATATATATATATATATATATATATATCTGTTCATTCATCATTATATTCCTGTTCATGCATACACAAAAATTCATTTTTTAAGAGTTATTTTGCATTTTTTAGCCAAACTAAAGAAAATAACATTTTCTTAATTGTGTAATTACCAAAACCTGATCCCCGAATCCTCCTTGGTCACTCGTGGATTGGTGCATTTTCCATTGGGATAAATCAAATTTTAGAGTCAATCATATTGGGTTTTCTTTAATTTTCCCGATTAAAATAAATAAATTAAAGTGGCGACTTACTTTTCAACTGTCAAACTATAAAAATCAATTTTTTGAACTCACAGCAAGTTCCAATCATAGAGTTTCTCCCGAAGAGCATTTCGATCCCTCAGTGGATCAGACCGGTGCTAAGGTGAGGCCTCACAGTTAGCGACTCCACTGGGGACTTAAAATCTTTTTCAAATAAAAGATAAAGTGGATTACTTTTGGTAAAATACCGAGTTTGGCTTTAAATGAAAAATAACTCTTTGATGCATCACTACATCGGACTTCTTGTCCAAAAAACCCTAACTTCCTAGGAAAACAAAGGATAGAAAGTAACATCGAGTGGGCAACCTTCCTTAAGTCTGCTTGTCGATAGTGAAATCATCCAGCCCACGACGTATCCTCTAATCCTTTTAGAGGTGTAATGAGTATGCACGTACCATTGGACGCATGCGAGACTTCTTGTCTCACATGTGGTTAGGTATATCGCATCTCTAGTATGATGGGTTTCCTTCAAACCACCCTAACCCTTTCACGTAATGACTCATAGAACCTTCCTATAGAATTGTATGTACCATAATGTTGAAACTTGGTATGTCATTATCATGAAACCTTTTTCCATTCATGCATACATGCATGCATGCATAAACCTCACGAAATTGGAGAGTCATAATTCCACTCAAACATTGCTAGTCCCAATCATAAATCCATGTCAACCCATGGTCCCAGTCAAAATCTGATATATTCCATGATCTTTATTCCATACCTAAGCTAGACACTGACCCAGCTTTATCTCTGTCCAAAGGTTGATAAGATGTCTATTGCCGGAGAAGAGACCTCTACCACCAGAGTTGATGAGATCTTTGATGAGCTGTTTTCCAAACTCTCTGAACACCAAGAGACCATCATGAAAAGGCAAGAGGCCCTTTTCCAAGACATGCTGAAGGCCCAAAGGAGGGCTATCATGGAGGATGTCCGTGCCATGTTGGAACAGACCTCCCTAACCCAGAACACCACTGAGCCAAAATCATTCAAATCTGACCCGAAATCCACCTTTTATCCCGTCTATGGATCCACTTCCAGAGTTAAATCTAAAGACAAAGAAACTGCAAACATTGATATCATCCCACCACTACCAATCCCATCACCTGAGTTCCTCAAAAACAACTCACCAACAACAAATATCACTTCTGCCTCCACCTCCCAACCCGCAGATCCTTTCCAAGGAAAGGAGGTTAATCCTGAGATTAAAGCCTGCATGGAAAAGATGGAGCGTATGGAGAAGATGCTGTTGGGGATGAAGAAGAAAGAGGATTTGGTTGATACATAATCCTTAAGCTTGTTCCTGAATGCAAGGGTTCCTCTCAAATTTAGGATGCTTGAGTTTGACAAATTTGATGGGACTACCTGCCCCAAGACCCACCTCAAAGTCTATATGGGAGCTATGCATCTATTGGGTGTGGATAATCAACTTCTAGCCCAATTATTTCAATAATCTGTGAAGTGGTTTGTGGACTTAGATGTCGCCAAGAAACAGACCTGGGATGACATCTGCAACATTTTTGTTCAACAGTATCACTATAACATCGAGGTCGATGTAACCAGAAGAGACCTCGAGACCACCAAGCAGTATGCTAAGGAATCCTTCTCCTCGTTCCTTATGAGGTGGAGGAAGAAAGCTTCTCAAATAGTAAACTTACCTCCTGAAAATGAGCAAATTGACATAATTGTTAAGAATCTCTTGCTAGTTTACCAAGAAAGGCTACAGACTCAGTACTTGCCTTCCTTCAAAGCCCTAATTGCCACTGCTTCAAAAATTGATGATTTGATTTAGAGTGGTCAGATCAAAGAAGACACTGCATCAGGGTGAAGGTATAAGAAGCCCACTCATCAGGGTGATGTCACTTCCTCAACGAATCAGAAAGGGGGCGAAGTTAATACTATAACTATTAAGAAGCCTATCCGGATTGAAAGGAGGCAGTTTTCCGATCTTGGGGGTGTACCAATGAGTATCATTTTAAAGAAGCTGCTTGAGGGAAATATGGTAAAACTTCTAGAGCCAAAACCAATCCCCAATCCACTTCCCAAAAATTACAACCCACATGAAAGGTGTGATTATCATCAAGGACCTGGGCACAAAACAAATGCATGCAAGGCCCTTAGACATAGAATTCAGGATCTCACTGACTCCAATGACCTGATTCCCTAAAAAGCCTGGCCCAATGTCAACACCAACCCTTTGCCCAACCACACAGTCAATGCCATAAATAATCATGAGGGAGTTGACCCCATCTCCTTAATAGAGTCAAATCTCGGTTATTACTGTGTCCTGGACCTTACTAACCTAGTTAAGGAGATTGATGCTATCACTAAAAGTGGCAGAGTTATACAGAACCAACCAACCCCAAACACACAACCTACCCAACCCATTTCTGCACCTGCTGACAAATTGAAAGGGATTCTTGAACCAGACGAAGATCCCATTCTTAAACAACTCAAGAAGACACAAGCCAACATTTCAATTTGGAGTTTGATCCAGTCTTCATATTCTCACCGCCAAGCTCTTTGCAAGGTGCTGAATCAATGCCAAGCTCTAATTGACATTACACCAGAAAACCTAGTGGCTTCTATTACCTCTGTTGCTAAGGGGGTGTCTATCACTTTTGGAAAAACTGACATTCCAGAAGGAGATCCCAACCATAACAATGCCCTCTACATCACAGTGGTTACACGGGGAAAGACTGTGCCCATGGTTCTTATTGATAATGGTTCAGCCTTGAACGTATGCCCTCTGAAAGTAGCAAGCTACTTGGGATTGGAGGTTATTGATTTTACCCCTTCGGATCAGATTGTAAGGGCGTATGACAATACCAAGAGAGAGGTCCTTGGAGTAGCCATCATTGATGTAATTATTGGGCCAACATCTTTCACCATACCATTTCAAGTGATTGATGTACCTTCTTGCTTTAACCTATTACTTGGGAGGCCCTGGATCCACTAAGCAAAGGCTATCCCTTTTTCCCTACACTAGAAGGTCAAGTTCTCTTTCAAAAATGGGGTCGTGACTGTAAAAGGGGACATGCATGGAAGACCAGACATTCCAAGCTCTGTTCCTATTCTCGAGATTCCGCTTGAGCTATCCTCCTATCCACTTTCGGGTTTCTCCTTCATAAAGTACATTGAGGGTGAAAAGGGTAAAGAATTCATTCCCTTTGATTTTGACCCCTTTGGGAATATTGCTGTTGCTAACATGCTCTGCAAAATGAATTACTTTCTTGGTTTAGGTTTGGGAAGAAGCCAATAAGGCTTGAAGTCTTTCCTAGACTATCCAGTGGTAGCACCACCATTTGGGCTAGGATATGAGCCTACTGATGCAAATTTGGAAGAAATGGAAAATCGGGCCAAAGACCGAATAGCTGCCCTTAAGAGAGGTGAGGTTTATGACTAGCCCATGCGCCCTTACTTCAAAACTCTAAATGGCTACTTTGTAAAGGAAGGTGACACAGTTCCTTACTATAACTTTCCTGAGCCTTGGGTCTGCCCTATTACTGAAAAACTGATTCCCGAGTTTGAAATATTTTCTGATGTCAGGCTTGAGATAGAAGATTATGAATCAATCTACATGCTCAGTCAAGATTGGGAGGAGAACATGGAGGCTAGTTTCTTTGATGAAGTATCCATACTCACCGTTGGGGAGGAGAAAACTGACCCTTCTACCTTAATCCAGCCCACCGAGATCGAGTTGCAAAATTAGTCCTTTGAGGAGAGCCCTTTCTATCCATCTGAATCGGAGTCCTAATCTGAGATAGATTCATTTTCTAAATCTGAGTTTGTCTCTTCTGTTTCTTCTATTGATAATGATGTAACTGACCTTGAGGGTCTCACTTTTTGGTTTGATGTAAATTGGGACATATCCCCACTTGAAATCAATAAAAATCAAACTCTTTTCTCTTACGACTCTGTGTCTCTATTTTTCTTTGATGTTCCAACTTTTAAATCTGACTTAAATGAGACATCAAGTAAAAATGAAATAAATGAAATAAAAGATGACACAATTAAAGAGCCCATCAATGCTGGCATCCATGACTTACAAAAAATTACATACATCGCATCTGCATGCACAAACAGGGATCACATTGAAAAGATGATCAGAGAATTTCAAGACTGTTTTGCATGGCAACCGAAAGACATGACAGGGTTGGATCCAAACATAGCAGTTCACAAAATCCCAGTTTATCTAGGTGCTAAGCCTGTCAAGTAGAAATTGAGAAGACTCAAGACATAATAGTCTATTCCAATCAAAGAAGAAATTGCCAAGCTACTGGATCACAATTTCATTGAGGCCATCAACTATCCATCCTGGTTGGCTAACATTGTGCCGGTTCCCAAGAAGGATGGTAAAGTTAGAATGTATGTGGATTATAGGGATTTGAACAAAGCCTGTCCTAAAGATGATTTTTCTTTACCTCACATTGATTTGTTGGTAGACCATATGGCAGGTTCTGAATTGGTTTCCTTAACCGACCTGGCTGCAGGATATAATCAGATCATGGTTCATCCTCCTGACAAAGAGAAGACAACTTTCATTACCGAATGGGGCACCTATTGCCATCGGGTTATGCCATTTGGACTTAAAAATGCCAGGGCAACCTACCAGAGGATGGCAACTACCATTTTCCATGACATGATGCATAAAGAAATTGAAGTTTATGTGGATGACATGGTAATCAAAGGTACCACTATTGAAGAACATTCAGAGGCATTAAGGTGATTCTTCCTTAGACTTCGCTAATATAATCTCAAGCTCAATCCTGCCAAATGTGTCTTTGGAGCCTCATTTGGAGTATTTCTAGGTCATATGGTTAGCAAAAAGGGTATAGAAGTGGACCCTGCTAAGTCGAAGGCAATTCTAGAAATGCCACCTCCAAAAACAGAAAAGGAGATCAGAGGTTTTCTTGGACGGCTACAATACATTAGTCGATTCATCAATCAGTTAGCTGATGTATGTAGTCCCATCTTCAAATTACTCAGAAAAGGAGCCTCCAAGCAGTGGAATGATGACTATCAAAAAGCTTTTGACCAGATCAAGCAATACTTACTAAACCCACCAGTGCTACAGCCACCAAGGTTTGGAAAGCCTTTGTTGCTTTATCTATCAGTAACCGATGAAGCAATGGGGGCAATGCTTGCCCAAAATGCTCCTGACTCTAGCAAGGAGAATGCAATCTATTACCTGAGCAAAAGGATGCTATCTCATGAGCTTAAGTATAGTTTTGCAGAAAAATTGTGTCTTGCTTTGGTGTGGGTCTACCACAAGCTGCAACATTACCTTTGCTCCTTCACAACTCATGTTCTTGCTGACAAGAGCCCTTTGAAATTCCTTATGGAGAAGTCGATTCTTGACAGTAAGATGGCAAGGTGGATGGCTGTATTAGCTGCATATGATCTAAAATATGTGCAGTAGAAAGCAATAAAGGGTAGCATAGTGGCTGATCAGTTAGCTGCAGCTCCAGTGGATGATCATTGGGTTGAACTTGAATTTTTCGATGAAGACATCCTGACAATTGACACTGAAGTATGGAAGATCTACTTTGATGGGGCATCTAACAACAAAGGGTATGGTGCCGGCATCGTGTTCATTACACCAACTAGAGAAAACTTACCCATCGCCATCAAGTTGAACTTCGAGGTGACAAATAATGAAGCAGAGTATGAGGCATGCATCTGTGGTCTTAAGGCATCAATAAGGCTTAGAATAAAATGCCTTGAGATTTATGGGAATTTGAATATGATAGTCTCCCAAGCCTTGGGAAAGTGGAAGATCAGAGAAGAGCGTTTGGTTCCTTACCATAGATACCTGAATGAACTAGCAGCCAGTTTTCATGAATTGTCTTTCCATTATCTTCCAAGGACGAAGAACAGATTTGCCGATGCTTTGGCAACACTTGCTTCAATGCTTGATATAAGTGACGGCTTCATAATCAGACCAGTTACAATTGAAGTTAAGCATGAGTCAGGCTGTGTAACTCATTGTCTGAATATCCAAGCGGCTGACAGCAAACCATGGTTTTAGGACAACTTCAACTACATCAAGAATGGACTCTATCCTGAAAGAGCCTCTAAGACAGAAAAGTGGACTTTAAGACAGTTGTCCAAAAGTTTCATTCCAAACGGGGAAGTGCTCTACAAACGAGCTTGGGATAACATCCATCTGAGATGTGTCACCGAAGCAGAAGCCCAACAAATCATGGAACAAATGCATGGTGGTAACGAGGGTCCACACATGAATGGAATTGCTCTAGCCCGCAAAATCATGAATCAGGGTTACTTCTGGCTTACCATGAATCAAGATTGCAAAAGATATGTACAGAAGTGTCATAAATGTTAGATCTATGCTAAACTTCAGAAAAAGCCTCTTGTACCTCTATCTTCTATCACCACGCTTTGGCCATTTGCAACTTAGGGCCTAGACGTCATTGGCAAGATAAGCCCAAAGTCTTCCGGCAAACATGAGTTTATTCTAGTGGCTATTGACTATTTCTCTAAATGGGTTGAAGCTGCACCTTACCAGGTATTGGACTCCAAACGAGTAGCCCAGTTTATTCGTACCAACATCTTTTGTAGGTATGGGGTCCCTTTTGAGATCATTACTGATAATTGATATCACTTCCAAAAGGAGGTTGCTCTGGTTTTAAAGAAGGAGAAAATTCAACACCACAAGTCTTCTCCGTACAGACCTCAAACAAACGGCGCAGTTGAAGCCGCAAACAAGACTCTAAAAAGTATACTGCAAAAGATGGCTGACAACCATAAGGATTGGCACCTGCATTTGCCATATGCCTTATGGGGATACAGAACAACAGTACGTACTCCAACCGGTGCTACACCTTACTCTTTGGTGTATGGGATGGAAGCCGTCCTACCAATCGAGGTAGAAATCAAGTCAACTTGCATTCTGAGGGAGAGCCAGTTGGATGAAGTGGAATGGGAAAAAGGTTATCATAACTAACTTCTAGCCATCGACGAAAAGAGAATGGATGCCTTATATGAGATGCAAGGTTATCAACAGAAACTAGCTCGACATTTCGATAAGAGAGTCAGGGACAGAGGATTGCAAGAGGGTCACCTTGTTTTGAAAGAAATAAGGGCACCTATTCATGATCCAAGGGGAAAATTTAGACCTAACTGGAGTGGTCCCTTTTTGATCAAGAAGATTATCCAGAGGAGCGGCAATCTTGACAGATTTGGATGGCATAGAATTTGCTAGCCCGTGCAACCTGGATCAACTCAAGAGATACTTTGCATAAAGCATCCTTGTAACTCATGCATAACATTTGCAAGCAATGTAAAATCATGATCAGCATTCACATTCTTTTCCTCAAAGTCAGAACTACGTGGACCTGATTCTCCATAAAGAGGAAAAAAGAATAAAAATCATAAAGCATTGTAAGGAGATACGTAGGTAGCCCATGTGGGTTCGGTCCGGTTCATCAATAAAACACTTCATTTTCACATTCATTTGGCTCTTAATTGTGTCACAAAGAAATATAAAAAATAAAAAGCTTGCTAAATTGAAAACCCAAAAGGGCAGCTTAGGCAAAAGTTAGAGCCACAAAAGAGATAAAAAATGAATGATGTCTTATTTTGTCTCATTTAAACTTTGGAACATTGAAAGAAAATAAAGACATGGTCAAAATTTGCCCTAAGCTAAAACAAATAATCATGATTCTTCCTCTATCTCCTCAAGAATAGCAGCTTTTTTAGCCTTCTCTGATTTCCAGGAGTTGGCTATCCACCAATCAATGTACTGCATGGATTTACCGCCTTGGTCAACAGGGCAAACAGTATGAAAATCCCTTACCCATCCATTTCTGACAACTCGAGCAACAATCTCGGTAATCAAAACAGATTCAAATAGAGCGCCATATGGGGGCATGCCCTGACTGTGTCCCATTTGACGCATAACCCTAGTAGCCTAGTAAAAGGTCACCATCCTCAACCCCAACAAGTAGACCATCTTGTAGCCAAAACTCATGGTCATGAATCTTCTGATCTTGTACCATTCACACCTCCACAGCAGGTCGTCAGAGTCCAGTTCCATCAACCATTTTATCCATTCTTTCTTGGAATCTCGTTTTATCACAATGGTCTGAGTTCTATATCAAGAAGTAGAATAATCCACCTTCGTGGGGGGTCCAACTACCCGGAGATGATCTCTTAGCCAAATCTGAAAAAGTGCAGAAGAGATAAGCATAAACACAGAAAGTAATTGAATTAAAGTATAGAAGTCAGAATTCAACTGACCTAAAGAATAATAGGGCTAATTGACCATGGCCCATCAGAAGTGCAAGATCTGTCCAAACTCATGATGGTCTCAGCTAGCACTATAGCTGCAATAAATCTTTCTTCCTCCATTTGCGAAATCAGCTCAGTAACTCTAGCATCACCCCAACTAGTAGGGCTCACGAAAATGTATCAGGCAGTCAGACAAAAGGATAGAGCCTGCATCCTCAAATGGAACCACCCTTCGTCCTCAAAATCTTTAGGAGCATGGAATTCTGCTATCACAACATTCAGATCTACCCAGTCATCCACCACCATGGGACTAGCAACCTCAGTACTCAAATCAAAAAGTCCTTTAAAGGAGTTGAAATATCCTACCTTCTCAACAGAATAGCTAGCATAGCCTCTGGATAAGATCCAAGCAGCACAGAAAATTCCTCAAATGTAGGACACATCTCTTCCATAGATGTCCCAAACCTGAAGACATGGGCAGTTGGATCCCAAAAGCGCAAGCAGGCACACAGAAATTCCTAATCAATCTTTATTCCTCTTAGGGTGGGCATAGCGCTTACCCCATACCTTCCCAGATTAATTCTCTCCACTTTTGTAAGGTTCTTACACCATAAGAATATTGCATAGCTGAAATAGAGCTCCATTGTGAGAAATAAAAAATGAAAATTTTTTTATGGAAAGCAAAAAGTATTTGAAAGTGACTTTTGATGGCATAGAAATCGATGGTACGGACTGAAAATGGACAAAAGGCTATTTAAATAGATAGATTCTGACCTGCCATATCTGCTGCCGGCGGCATAGTAAGCGTGTCGCCGGTACGGCGGCACGCCGGCAGTGCCGCTACGGTGGCCCCGTACAAGCGGCATGCCAACCGTACCGCCTAAACCTCCTCTACCTCCTTATGTCTCCTTTCCTCAAAACAAGTCTTTACATTATTTCGGGTTTAAAATTGTTCATTTTTCTCAAAATCGAGTAGAAAACGAGAGAAAAGTGTAAGGTATGGCGCAATGGAATTCTTATTTCAGCCAAACATCTGCATTCATACCATGCACCCATGTCATTCAAAACATACATAAAGTCATAACATATCATACATTTCAAAATGTCACGTAAGCATAAAAGTGCATATATTCAAAATATCATGCATACATCCATCATCCTCAGTACATGTATACATGAAAAAGCAAAAACTGACAAAACAGGTCTCTAACAACCATGCCTGGGTCTGCAGCGCCCTTGCCTAGGCATATCCTATTCGTGACTATCATCCGACAAATCCCTCTCATGCAAAAAGGAGGTCAAAGCAAATGCATATCGGCCTAAGAGGTCGTAGTGATAGCAAACAAACTCCATGGGAACCTGAGGAAGAAAGAGATATTAGAATCACTACAAGGCAAATTGTCAAAAGGTTAAAAGTTCCAGCTGAACAAAATCATTACCTCTATCACAGTCTCAGGAATAGTAGGAAAGAAGGCTGGATGCTCATTGGGAAGATGGTAACATTGTAATCGATTGTCACTAGAGAAATAATCCAAATAAGCTAGCAAGCGGACAAGACCAGCAGGCAAGGGAACTGAATTAGTCGGACCTCCCACTAAAGCATCTGGAGCTGGAGCTGGGGCAGAGCCGCTAGCCCCTGAAGGGCCAACCCCAGAAGGATCAGCTGCAAAACCTAAATGGCCAGCCATAACACCTGAAGGTCCAACCCTAGGACCTATGCTGCCAACCAGAACACTACAGCCAGCCTATGACAAGCTCCCAACTCTGGAGGGAGGACCTCGGGAAGACGCTGAACTAGATCTCCTATGTGACGGTCCTCGCAATCTATCCAAGGGAGGTGTCCCCCGCATTAGGGATGCCTTGCCAAACTCATCATAGTCCAGATCAGGCAATAGGAAATCCAGACAGGAGACTCTAGCAGCCCAATCATCCTCTCCTAGGATAGCTATCCCAAACCTCATATCTGCCAGAGGGGGCAGTGGCACAACTCTCTCTCCTGTAGCTTATGCCCTTACTCTCTCTCCCAGAACATCCTCAATGACTCATAGCGGAGCAAGAGTCGACAAAAAGTCAAGTCCATACTAGGCTTGATCCGGTCAGGACCACTTTATGAACCTGATAAATGGTGACCATCTCACCTGCAAACAGATTACAATATGCAGCAGTAGAAGATAAAACAGTAAGATTCAGGTTAAGATCAAAGAAATACCTGGTCTGCGGTCACAGTAGCAAAGATTTGTCTGCACTGATCAAATTGCTTCGTCATGAAGGAAGGTCTGTTGGACGCCCTCCAAATGCGTCCGTAAGGGGGATCAATAGCACTAGGCTCTCTCAGTGATGGAGCCAGCATCGAAAAATGCTCATAAGCCCAGTACTGCAGAAAATAAAATTTTGTCAGTCACTAGGCAGAAATCAGATAATAAAATACCAGAGTGTAATACTCACCTCGAGCACAATGTAAGTACCACCATGACCGCAAAGCGTGCTATGAGAAATGCTACACAGCTCATGATACATAGCACAAAGGCCAGCACCTCCCCAATCAAACTCCCCAATCTCATCCAGGTTCTTCAAGGATCGCAGGATATTCGGATTTATGCAGTCCTTGTTGTTATGTAGAAAAGTACAGCTCAAGATAATCAAGGCACAAAGTCTAGCACCTTGATCGACACCATACTGACTAGGAGCCTGACCCATGGTCATCAAGGCTTGATGAAGCCAAGAACGTGGGACACTGAGGCTCCTACGAGGGGGATCAGCCCCAATCAGAGCGGTCATCTCTACAGAGGAGCGCTCGATCCATGAAGAATAAAACTCTAGAGGATGAGATCTAAAATGCATACCAATAAGCATGCTCCACTATAAGGGAGTGTCTATCATCTCACCACAGGAAAGGTGAAATGTGTTTGTAGTATCCCACCAATGCTCTGCTAGTGCCCAGACTATAATGGTATTAACTGGCTGCTTGACATCCACCTCCAGCCACCCGAGTAATCCAGATGGCTCGAGACGCAAACGGATAGCCTCCTGATTAGTTAAATAAATGCGGACCAGCTCCATGACACTACGGCCACCCCTAGGCCTTAAATGTGTTCTCTGTAATTTTTGTAAAAAAAAATTATTTTTAATAATAATTATCAGAATTCTTACTGACTGTGTAGGAAAAGGAAAGCATACCTGGAGAGATCCAGTGAAGCTGACGTGCTGATCTGGCTCTTTTAGCAATGTCTCCTAATCTTGAGTACCCGCTGCTGGCTGATTGAAGATATCCATAAGGAGAAAGTAAAAAAAATAAAAAATAAAAAAAAAGAGAAAAAAAGGGAAAATTTGAGAGAAAGAAAGTAAAGCTAGAGAGAGAGAGAGAAAAGAAGAGAGAGAGTGAAGATGAAGTTATGAGAAAAAGTGAAGGAAGTTAAGCTTTATATCGAAGTAGAGGTGGGCCTCCCCTCCTAACATCTTTTTACTTTTTTGATTCGCAAGTCCAATTCACGTGATTTTGCAATAACAAGTTCATTTTAAATCGGAATTCAGTTCCATCTGAAGCAGTGAATCCGCGTAATTTTTATCCATCTCCCGAAATAGACAGGGTCTCCTAAAATTGCAGAAAAACTAAAAATTCAAAAATAGCTTGAAAATTAGAAAATAGTCCAAACAGAGTCAGAATAGTCAGAAATCATACATGAAGCTCTTGCACGAATCCCAATACTGAAAGGGACGTTCAGAATTCTCAGAATGGCATCCTAAGCCTTTTGGTTTACACTTATCAAATTCGGCCTCTGTCTGGCCAAATCAGATAAGGGGGGCAGCTGTGAACCCTAAAAAATGCACCTTCAATGGATCGTCTTTCAGTTATGAACCCACAGAATCAAATAGAGCTCGAATCAGAGCTGAAACGGGCCCGAAACGGACAAAAATGGATCAAACTGCGCCAGTGGCCGGCTATCATCTGGGAGGCACGTTTGCTGTGCCGCCCAGAAGGCAGCACGCATTTTGTGCCTCCGGACTTATAACCGTGCCGCCGGCGCAGCACCAAGAGGATGCCGACGGTCTGGCGGCACGCCTTACAGTCGGCGCGTCGGCCGTGCTGCCTCTGCCACCGTTCGTACCGCCGGACCCCTCTCTGGCAGCTCTATAAATAGGGACCTTCTCCAGCCTCATTTGGCACGACTTCCAAGGCATTCTAAAGCAATTTGAGAGATTTGAAAGCAATTATGATACATTTCAAAGCATATTTTCTTTCGTATACTCACATACTTGTTGTTTCTAGGTCCAGATTCCAAATTTCCTTTGAATTCAAGGTGGAGTTGAGATCCGGAGCCAAAATAGTTTCATTCATTCAAAAGCCAAGAAAAGCAAAGGTATAATCCCTTTTCTATTTTAAAAAATTCTAAATTCAGATCTACAATTCTCTTTAGGTATAAAACTGAAAAGATCTAAAACTAAAACTTATTAATTTAAGAATCAGAATTAAGTTAATAAGCAAAAACACATTTTTAAACCCCTCTTTTGCAAAAAGGAAGAACTGCGTTGGGTTTGATTCCTATTCGATAGGATACGCAGGCTACCATTCTGAAGGGCATGAACTCCAAAATCTTTTGTCAATATTGTTTTCCTTTCTTTTTATTTTGATTTATTGGTACTAATTTTTTATTTATGATTTTATTTTTAGTTTAGTTGGGGAATGTGTGCTTTTCCTAATACCCATAAGGGCTAGAGGAAAGATCCCCTTTATTTCATTTGTTTTGATATTGTAATAATTAAGTAGGATTTATCTTGCCTATTTATTTATTATTATCATTCCATCACATCATATATATATATATATATATATCTGTTCATTCATAATTATTCCTGTTTATGCATACACAAAAATTCATTTTTTAAGAGTTATTTTGCATTTTTTAGCCAAACTAAAGAAAATAACATTTTCTTAATTGTGTAATTACCAAAACCTGATCCCCGAATCCTCCTTGGTCACTTGTGGATTGGTGCATTTTCCATTGGAATAAATCAAATTTTGGAGTCAATCATGTTGGGTTTTCTTTAATTTTCCCAATTAAAATAAATAAATTAAAGTGGCGACTCACTTTTCAACTGTCAAACTACAAAAATCAATTTTCCGAACTGACAGCGAGTTCCAATCGTGGAGTTTCTCCCGAAGAGCATTTCGATCCCTCGGCAGATTGAACCGGTGCTCGGGTGAGGCCTCACAGTTTAATGTATATTCATTTCTGATGTCTCTAGTCCTTCTAAGATTCTCACATAAATATCATTTTCATAAGGCATATATCAAGCCTTTCTTTAACTGCCATACTAATCGAATAATGGAACATAATCATTTCCATAATAAGAGAATTATTTTTCTCATAGTTAATAATAGAATGAGTTTAGCTCTTCTTTATTTGCCTCATTCCATGATAATTAATCATGTTTATGCTACTATTCAGTTATATTTATAGATTTTGGGTCTAGATTTTCCCTTGAAACAGCAAGAGTTACTGTTGAGGCAAATTTATTGTCGACGATAATTGAATTTTTATCAACTCTTTCTCTTATATCACAAAAATAATTGAGATCTCATAATTTTCATTTATATGATTATCAACTCTAGAAGTCATATATGAAGGATCTAATTATTCTGTTGTCTCAGTTTATGTCTCATAATTGGTTATAACTCTTTGACTGAAATCTTCCTCTTCAAGAGGTTTTATGAGTGATGTTGCTTTTTTTTTCCTCGGATTTTTATCTTTAGTTTCAATTTACTATCCTCGCTTCTGGCGTGTAGTGAGATTGATTAATTTTCTATTTGCAATTGGAACCACAACCCTTACTAGCGTATTACCAGCTGTAATATGAGATTTTGTCACTCTTTTAGCATCTATAAATGCATTTGATAGTTAAGTTGTAATTTGTTGTGACTATGTTATTCTGTGAACTTTTAGTTTATTATAACTTGTACGTGAATCAAAATTATTTAAAGAGTTTTCCTTCCAATAAATTTCTCGACATTTTTTAGCACTGCAAGTATCTTTCTCCCCCTAATGTTGAGAAATGTGCCTCATCAAAATAAATTCTTAGTCTCTTTTGTGGGTCCATTGTCACACATTGAGATAGTGATATTAATATATTCATGGCACAACTAAAAATTTACGGCTCATGTGCTTGTATAAGTTTCAAAGGAGAGTATATATCATATACAGAATGACATTCATGCCAAACCTTCAAGATTTAATTATTGAACTATAAGTTTAATGCTTGAACTGCATATTCAACGTAGTATGTTGTGCATGTATACTAGGAATAAAATAATAATGAAATAAATCATTATAATGCACAACTTGTAAAATCCTTACAAATTACTCTTTTAGAGAGTTTACATAAAATCACCAATTTTGAGTTGTGTCCTCTATATGAGTTGTTACTCTTTCAGAGTTTTCATGATCTACCAAATAATTTAGACCATTCACTTCAGTGAATACAACTGTACTAATGGGCATTGTTTGATGATTTCTCATTAGCAATTATTCTTTGCAACCACTAAGAGACAAATAATATTTGTAAATGTTCGCTTTTTATACTGCTACTACAGGAGCATGCAGTGTATTATAATATCTTTTACAAAGATAAAAATATATTTATAAGAAACAACTCAATATAAATCATTGATTTAAAATCAATGCAAAAATACTTAATAAATAATTCACCAACACTTTAAACTAGTGTTTAAATTGAAAACATAAATCAAACTAAGGTAACTAAAAGAAACACATAATTTTAGGCATTTACTTTGCCATCACCAATCAAATAATTAATTTTTCCTTCAGGATTCTCAAAGAAATCTGACACATCTAAATGTGTGATATTAATAGAGTCGTCACCAAATCATCATCATTTTTTTTGTCAAATTTGCTTCTATATTTTTGTCTTTCTTTTTCAAGGAGTCTTGATAGAGATCAACAAGATGCTTTGGTGTACGACAGTGATGAGATCAATGCCCTTTCATACCACATCGATGGCAATGATTTTCTATATTTTACTTTGATTCATTATTCTCTTTCTCTTAATGATTCTTTCACTCCTGGTGGAAAGATGCATTATTATTTCGATGATCACCACGATTGCTATTATTACGATTTCGGCCATAACCTCAACTACGTTCTCAACCATGATTATATTTTCGTCCTTTTCCTTATCCAATATTATTATATGTTGTTTCATTCACTTCAGGGAATAGAGTAGAACCAGTTGGACTAGTTTCATAATTTTTCAATAGGAGCTCATTATTTTGCTCAGCAACAAGAAGACATGAAATTAATTCAGAATATTTCTTAAAACCTTTTTCTTGATATTACTGTTGCAAGAGCATATTCGAGGCATGAAAAGTAGTAAATATCTTCTCCAACATATTATGGTCAGTAATATTTTCTCCATATAATTTCAGTTTAGAACTAATTCTGAAAACTGCAAAATTACCTTCACTTACAATTTTAAAATCTTACAATCATAAATGCATCCATTCATAACGAGCTTTTGGAAGGATGATTGATTTATGATGGTCATATCTCTCTTTCATATTATTCCAAAGGACTAATGGATCTTTAACTGTCAAATATTCAAGTTTCAATCATTCATGAAGATGATGATGACAGAAAATCATCGCCTTGGCACGATTTTGTTGAGATTCTTGAATTTCATCTTTGATTGTGTCTCTAAGACCCATAGCATCCAGATATATTTCAGCATCTAGTATCCATGACAGATGATTCTTGCCCGTGATGTAGAGAGCCACAAATTCAAGTTTCATCAAATTCGACATTATCTATATAAAAATAAGTGATCTATCAATTTGTATCATAATTAAATCAGTCTTTTAAATACTTGTAGACAATATATTTAGTTCTTCATAAACATAAAATAATTATTTAATGAATTGGGATACTAGATTTTAAGATACTTAGTTCTTTAGGAACTTAGGCAAAAATTCTTCAAGAATTTATATCTTAATTATTTATTTAATTAGTTTTTCAGGAATTATAACTAATACTAATTTCTTTAGGAACTAGAATTTAGAATATGGTACTAGTTCTTTTGGAACTATAAATAATACTAATTTTTTCAAGAATTAGAATTTAGAATATGGTACTAGTTTTTCAGGAACTATAAATAATACTAATTTTTTCAGGAATTAGAATTTAGAATATGGTACTACTTTTTCAAGAACTATAATTTACTTAATGAAAATTAAATAACATCAAATAATAAATTTTTTTTATAAAAATGATAATCAAATTATTATTAAAATAATAACAATATATAACAAGAAATGAAAACATATATAGAAAACAAAATAAAAATGTTTTCATAATAATATAATATGATAACATTTGTTTTATATGGTAATAAAACAAAAACCGATTCATAATAATAATAAAAAAAAACTTTTTGCATGTTAACATAAAAAAAATTCATATCAAATAATAAAAAAAAAAATTCATTGTTGGGGAAAAAATGTATATGCAAATTTTTTATGCCTACATCAAAAAGTACAAAAAATATATATATATTTAATTTCATTGATATCATAAAATAAATACATCTCAAACATATATACGTATTAAGCTGGAGGCATATATTTTTTTTGAGAATATAAATGATTCATATGTCATTCAATATGAGAAAAAAATACCTTGGAAAAGTTTTAAAAAAAATAGTAGAACAAATTCGTACTGATAACGTGTTATAAATATAATAGAAAACAAAGGAACAAATAATATATAGAAGAGAATAGTTTTTTCTAGATCTTCCATTCAATAGTATTAAACATTTTATATAGAGTACAGAAGAGAAAGAAATAGGAAATTTTTCTAATAAGAATAATACTAATATGGAAACTAGAATATTCATATATATGGAAGAACATCAATCAAATCTTATAATATATATATATATATATATATATATATATATATATATATATATATATATATATATATATATATATATATATATATATATATATGAATTGTGTATTTAATGGTAGAGGGGAAAAAACGCATTTACTCATTTGCCATTTATTATACTCTTATTAATTGTGTATTTAATTTAAGGATAATACAGTCTTTTATTATTATTTATTAATATTATTTTATTAATATAACATAATCACAATGCTAAACATTAAATAACTATATATTGAGTAGTGATACTATTGTTTTCTATTTTACGTCCTTCAATTGAAGACGCAACTTAATTTTATTTTACTACAAATAAAGCAACAGTATTTACTACTCAATTCCCTTTTTCTTTCGTTAATTTTATTTCCTATTATTGTTTTGCATATTCTAATTAGTTTTAGACATTAAAATTATTAATCCTAATAGAATTAGTTTTGGACATTAAAATTATTAATCCTAATAGAACTATATTTTTTTTTTATGTCAATTATAGTTCCTTCTCCTAATACATTAATTTGCTTTATATAAATATACATAATTATTGTTTTCATCAATTTAATTAAAATTATTAATCCTAATAGAACTATTTTTTTTTATGTCAATTATAGTTCCTTCTACTAATACATTAATTTGCTTTATATAAATATATATAGTTATTGTTTTCATCAATTTAATTCATAAATTTTTATTCTCATTAGTTTTGTTCTTATTAATTTTTTAAGTTATCATGGCAAACAATTTAGAAAATCAAATAATTGATATCCTTGAACTTCATGAAATGGAATGGAGTATTAAACTCATAGTTTTACGAGTGAGTTCGGTATAAACATTCAGCAATGATAGAGTTCAATTAAAACGATTAGTTTTAGTTGATATTAAGTTTATAGTATGTTTATTTTTTTTATTTAATATTAAGGTTAGTACAAAAAGTGAATTAAATGAGTATATTTAATTTGAAATGTTATCTGTCTACCATTATTTAAATTTAAGTATATTTAATTTGAAATTTAATTTGTTTGTTTTTTAATTTTCTTTATATATATATGGTCATTAAATTTATAATTAATACTTAAATTTATGTATATAATAATTTATTAGTAAAAAGAGATAACAACCATGACAAGAAGGTAATAATATAAAAATTTTATTTTTTTTTAAATTTACTTATGTTGTTCTTATTTCTTTTTAAAATGTATATATTAATTTTTATTTTATTTTCCAAATTATAGATTAGAAAAATGATTTTTGGTTCTATTGAAAGATACAATAGAAAATGATATATAAATATATGGAAGAGGGGAAAAGCACATTTACTAAGATACCCTTATTAATTGATTGTTCTTATAAATAAAAGTTAATTTATTAATTGAATAATTAATAAATAATTTATATCAATAATATACTATTTTTTAGAATAAATAATTATTATTCAATTATAAAAGTAAATATATAATTAACATATTATATTTTAGAATTGCTTTAGTAATTTATTTATTTATTTATTTTTTTGAAAAGGAGGGCTAATGCCACTAACTAACAATAAAACACAAGATTCACCAAGCTACAAAAAAAACTAAAATCAAACATTAACATATCTTGGCCTAGTGATTCTCATAGCATCCTCCATGATCACTTGCTGCATGAAGCTTGGGCAATCTTCCAATATATGAGTTCCATGAGCAAACTGGACAGATTGATTAGTAAGAGTATCGGCCGCAAAGTTAGCCTCTCTATATTTATGACAAACTTTAACCTCCTAGTCTTTAGCAATCAAAGCAATACATAAATTCACCAAATTAACATGGGACTGGGAAGAGCAACTTTTTTCTAAAATCTAAGTAGCTACTAGTTTGGAATCTACCTCAACGATCAAATGAGACATGCCAGATTCCCAAGCCAAACTCAAACCCTTCCAGATAGCCCATAATTCAGCCATGGTAGCATCACACACTCCAATATTAACCACAAAACCTCTAATCCATCTTCCATAACATTCTACACCCATTAGTATTCAATTTATGCCATCCATGGGGAGGGCATGTCCATTCTATAAGGACTTCTTCTGTATTAATATTTGCCTTGCGACTAGGCTGATTATTGAAAGTGCTAATTATTTTAGCATGAAGCCTATATAGCAAAGCCATTTTCAAGACTATCTCAACATTCTCTTGTTTAAATACTCCACCACACTGCCACTTCCATAACCACCATAAAGTCAGCCCAAAAAGAATGCTCCAATGAGAAGAGACATGCCCATTGGCTGAACGCTCCAAATTCAAAACAACCCAATCATGCAAATTGTGATTACACTCATCCAAAAAGGAAGAAAGAGGCATAAAGTGTAACCATACCTGTTTAGCCTTGGAACAATATCTTAAAACATGAATCAAACTCTCCTGTTGATGACAGAATGCACAGGTTTCAATAGTAGTCAAATGCCTCTTCACTTGCTCAGCATTAGTCATAATTTTCTCATGGATAGCCATCCACAAAAAACATCTAATTCTTTGGGGCACTTGCAATTTCCAAATAAGACTCCAAACTTTGCTAGCAAGTTGTAAGGAAGAATTTTGTTGAGTCATATAGGCCATTTTAACGGAAAAATGACCATTAGAGGTAAAGGCCCAACAAGGACGATCCACTTCTTGAGGATTGGGATTAATAACAGCAGCTGCTAAAAGAGCTATAATATTGTTAGGAAGACAATTAGATAACAAATCCCAATCCTACCCACCATTAGTCAACCAATAGTCCACCACTTTTTTGAATTGATCAACAAAACTAATCTCTTTAGAAGCAACCGAAATAAGAGGAAATGGGGTTAGCCATTTATCTAGCCAAAAAAGAGTAGAACAACCATTGCCAATACTAATGCTAAAGCCCTTCTCAAGAATCGGTTTGGCCTTCAAAATCCCATTCCAAATACAAGATGAGTTTGATCTTGGCTGCATTTTCTAGATGGAAAATTCATACTAAAAATATTTGTTACCAATCACTCTTGCCCATAAGCTATTACACTCCGTGATTAATCTCCAACCAAGCTTAGCAAGGAAGGCGAAGTTCATTTGTTGAGGCCTAAGAATCCTAAGACCTCCTACTTTTTAGGTGAAGTTATTATGTTCCAGTGAATGAGACTCATTTTTCGATGAGCTTCATCTCCCCCCTATAAGAAACGGTGGGCTATCTTCTCAATCTTATCACAAAGGGCGAAGGGGAGCATCATGGACTGCATAGAGTAAAACGGAATCGTAGAAAGGACTTATTGAACCAAGGTGGCTCGTCCAGCAAAGGAGAGACTTTTCGACTTCCATCCAGCCAGCTTATTATTAAGTCGATCCAGGATATGACTGAAATTTTGCTTGGACTTTCTTCCATGAATAGCCGGCATTCCCAAATAGATTCCCATATTAGACATTATAGGAATACCTGCAAGAGAGCTAATATCAGTAGCAAAGGAGTTCTCTACATTTTTACTAAAATAGATACCAGATTTAGCAAAATTAACACGTTGTCTAGAACATCTACAAAAGATATTTATAACATTCAAGATAACTTGCATTTGCTCACTATAGCTTCAGCAAAGAGAACAAGATCATTAACAAAAAAGAGATGAGATAGGATTGGACCTCTCCTGGTGTGAGGCCTCGACCAAGCACCGGCCTGGTCCGCTAGAGGGAATCGGAATGCTCATTCGAGTTTAGACTTATGGTGGAACCCTCGGGTTCATATTTGGTTGGTTGATTTTGAAAAATAATTTTTTGGGAGTTGCCAGCTTAATTTTATTTAGTTGGAAAAATATTAAGGGAAAACCCAATTTTGACTCCAAATTTGTTAATTTGCCCAAAGATAAAAGTCACTAGCCTTCGAACCGAGTGAAGTTCGGGGACTAGATTTTTAGTTTTAAATAATCTAAATTTGGCTCTTTAACTTTAATTTGACTTAAAAATTAATTTCATGAATGACATTAATAATTGCAAAATAGAATGCATGAACATGGCATAAAATGAATGCATGAAAATCAATGGAACAATAAACATTTACAAATAAAGGAGAGTGTTCCCTCCAATCTTTAGAGATTTGGAGGAATCACATTATCACTCCTTAAGATAGTTACATAAAAAATGGGATGCCCTCTCTAGCCCTTATGGGATTCTAGGAAGGCCACAAATTTCCTTACAAATATTGTAAAAAGATAATTGATTTACAAAAGAAAAACAAGGAAAAAATATGCTTAATTTAAAGGAAAATTGGATTTGAGATTTGGACTTAAATTCCAAATGTGCCTACGTACCCCATTTGAATGGGATCAAAACCCACGTAGTTCACTCCACAATTAAGTGGAGGGGTTTAAAAAAATGATTTTGGGGTGTGGAGAACGAGTTTGATTAAAATACCTTAGATTTTGACGGATGAGATGGAAAAAGTGTTTTGCCAGACCGAAGTTCTGTTTTATCGGACGGACAAAAACGAGTTGATAGACGATAAAAAGTGATGGGTGAGTGAATTAATTAACTAAAATGATTAATTAATTAAAATAGTAATTGAGTTGAAAAGGAGATTTTTAATTTAATTTCTTAAAAAGGGGTAATTAATTAATTAAAATGATTAATTAATTAATTAATTAAAAAAGATTTTTTTTATTTAATTAATTTAAAAAAGGTAATTAATTAATTAAAAAGATTAATTAATTAATTATTTTGTAAGTAAAAAGATTTTTTTTTAGTTAATTAAAAGGATTAATTAACTAGGCTTGGGTGGGAAAATTAATTAATTAAAATGATTAATTAATTAATTAGAGAGTGGATGGAGGGAGAACAAGAAAGAAGGTTGATTGATAGCTATCAATATCAACCTTTGGTGTGTGTAAAAATGAGTGAATGAGAACCTATTTATAGGCAAATGGGTGGAGGGTAGTTTAGGTAATGGAAATGTGAAAAGATCATTGGGATAGGGTCAGAAAATGGCTGATAACTTAACAAAGAGGGGTAAAAAGGTTATTTTACACATGTGGGGCCCACTGGAGCAAAAATGGGCGTGCCTTGGCACGGCGCCGCACCAGGCTTGTGCGGCCCCGCGTCAGGCCTTTGCAGCGTGCTACAAAGAGGTCGTGCGGTACCGCATTGACCTGACACGTTGCCGCACGGCTCCCGTGCGGCAGGCCACTTGGTGTGGCACGCTTTTCAAGATTTTTCTTTAATGGCCCATTTTTCAAGAATTTTCGGGTCAATTCTTGAGACTTCCAGGTTAGTTTCTGGGAGTTACAGCGCTCAGAAAAATTAACGGTTAGTGTCGTTAGGATCAAAATTAATTTTAGGATATTTTGACAGTTAGTCTGAGATAGATTTTGGTCAGTTTCAAAAAAGAAGTGTCTGATACAAAAGGTCCAGTCGAGGGCGAAAAGGCATCCAGTTGTGCTAAGAATGCTCTAGCCAGCTTTGGAGAGATTAATGCTAATTTTGAAGGTGCTAAAATGAGGGTTCACACCTGAAAATAGTAATAGGATGCTAGCTGCCATTATCGACTACTGCTTTAATCAAATGAGCTAACCTTTCAATGCAAAGCACAAAGAGATAGGGAGATAAAGGGTCTCCTTGTCTGACTCCTCTAGAGGGGGAAAATGATTCTAATTGGCACCCATTCCAAAAGATAGACGTTGAGGCAGAAGACACACAATCCATAATAATCCTGATCCATAAATCTTCAAAACCAGCCACTTGGAGAGTGTCTTGAATAAAAGACCAAGACAGCCTATCATAGGCTTTTTCCAAGTCTAATTTAATCATCATCTGACCTTTCCCAGACTTCTTATTATGAAAGGCATGCACCACCTCTTGAAAGATCACCACATTATCTGTAATTTGCCTTCCTGGAATGAAACTGCTTTGGTTAGGAGCCACCAACTCCGTTAAAGCCCCCTTCATTCAATTCACCAAAGTTTTGGTAAGGATTTTATACATGACATTTAAGAGACTGATAGGCCTTAGTTGTTTCACATGCTCCGGATCCTGAACCTTTGGAATCAAACATACAAGAGTAGCATTCAACTCTTTAGGTAAACTTCCACCCTACAATAGATTCAGAAGAAAAATTCTAATTTGTTTACCAATAACATTGCCAGGTTTTTTGATAAAACTCCACCGAATAACCATCAGGCCCAGAAGCCTTATTAAGAGACATGCTAAATAGAGCCTTATGAATATCAGAAATACTGAAAGACATGGTCAGAAAGTGGCAAGTTTGCTTCTGTAGCAGGGGAAAATGGTTGAGCAATTCACTAGTATTCAGGGCACCCAGATTAGGATCATCAGAAAGCTCAGTAAAAAATTATGGATAAGATTCCTCAGCTGCTGATCATCCAAAACCTAATTCCCGTTATCATCTTTCAATCCTCTAACATAGTTCTTGCTCTTTTTGATGATAGTAGAAAAGTGGAAATACCTAGTGTTTCTTTCACCAGACTCAATCCATTGTTTTTTGGATTTCTAATGCCAATATGCTTCTTACTGAGATAACACCTCATCTAACTCTTTTTTCAATTTCTGCTCCAAGACTAAGAGGCTAGGATTGAATTTATAAGAGAGAGCAGTCTGAATTCCTCCAATACGGGACATAAGACGCTTCTTCCGCTTAAAGATGTTTCCAAAGACCTTTTGATTCTATTGGGATAATCCTTTGGCAAGCTTGGCTGAATTCTCCATCACAGACTTAGAAAAATCCCATATGTTAACAACCGAATCAAGAAATCCTGGATGAGAGAACCAAGGAGAAAGAACCCGAAACGGCTTCTTAATAGCAACATGTGAACTAGGAGACAAGATGACTTTGAGGGGACAATGATCTGAATTAATTCTTGGCAAATGAAAAATTGTAGATTCAGGAAACAGGGCTCTCCAACCTGCATTACACAAGGCCCTATCCAATCTTGCAGCTTGAAAATGATTACTAACTTCTCCTCTGGACTAGGTAAAATAAGAGCCCATAAAATTAGTGTCTATAAGCCCCTCTCCATGAATCCAATGAATAAAAGAAGCGTTGCGATAGGAATTGAAAGAATTCGGATGGTTAACTTCGTTAGCAGAAACCACAGAATTGAAATCTCCAACCACTAACCAAGGAAGAGAAACATAAAAATTTCTATGGTTTAAAGTATCCCAAAGCTTCTTTCTGAGACTCAAGTCTGGGTTGGCATATATGGCTGAGAGTAGCCAAGGATTGCAATTGGGAAGAGAAATAGAATAATGTATAAATTGTGGATGAGTATAAAGGATATCCACCTGAACCTCCTTTTTCCAAAAAAGCCAAATACCTCCACTATAACCAAGAGCTTCCACATGAACCCAGTGATCAAAATTGAGCTTATGACAGATAGAATCAGCACAGCATCCGCTCACCTTCGTTTCAAAGAGAGCAAGAATACAAGGCTTATGGATTTCCAAAATTGACTTCAAAGCACGCTGAAAAGGCTTTGATCCAGCACCTTGACAATTCCAAAAAATTAAAGACATAAAAATAGTTTTGGAAAAAAGAGAAAAAAAAAACATTCGATCAATCATGGCCATATTCCAAGAAGGAGGAGCTTAAAAATTGATAGCTCCTCTTTCCATCCACACATCAACCGCTTTGGGGGATTCCATCACTTCCTCAGAAAAGGCATCAATGTCTTCTTCATCACCAGAGGCTTCTTCTTTAGCTAAATCTAAATTCCTCATCGGTGGATCATTAAGATGAGGCATTACCCTAGCTTGATTTGAAACTACCTCTGCATGAATTTGATTAAAATTATTTAGTATCATCCTTGAATTCTCTGGATTCACCACTTGATATTTTGAAATTGGCTCTCCTTTGTGGCCAATCGCCACTGTATGCTCTGAATATGCTGCTGCTTTTCAAGATTTGGAGCCTTAAGAACGAGAAGAGGATGGCTCTTATAAAATGATTAAAGGAGTAGTATTTTGATGATGATCCACGAGTTTAATTCCTTGGGTTTGGACATTGGGTCGCCTGCCTTTAGTGGCAGGTTTAGCTTGACCCGATTTGCCCATATTAGCCACCTTATTCTCCTTAATTTTTGGGCCTACAACTGTCCCACTAGCATTTCCCCCACAGCCAATAACAGGCCCATTATCTTTATTGGTTTCAAGCATAGCAAAACAAGAGGAGGTTATATTGTCCACCATATCTCTTTTGTCTTTTTGAAAATTTTCCCTTCTTGAAAAATTAGCTGGCGCCTTAGTCTTTGCCATAGATTTAGGAATAGATTCCTTAATGGGATCAAATTTGACATTCCTCCTACCTCTTCGTTTAGCTAACATCTAGGGCCCATATGGTTCAAAAATCTCGGGATTAATCTCAAGATTTGTTTCCTTATCCTTATTCCCTTCATCTACAGCATCATCTTCACCATGTTTGGCAACTTGCTCATTGTTAGTTTTTGATTTTGGACATTCAGTTTGGCAATGCCCATATTTACCACACTCAAAACACACTAAATGTATACCTTCATATTCAATTTTCCTCACTCTATTTTTGAGTTTAAATTTGGACAATAATGGTTTGCTAAGATCAATTTCAACACAAATCCTCGTGTATCTCCCTTGAGAGACCTCACTAGTACTTTGGTCAACACGAATGGGCTTTCCTATCAATTCACCAACTCTCATAGGGAAAAGTTCATCATAATACTCAATAGGGAGACAAGGTATTCTAACCCAAACCATAACTTGTTTAGGGAGATTTTCTTCTGGATCAAAATTCGGGTACCGTTGACGAACTGTTAGGTAGTGATCCGCGATCATCCATGGACCCTCAAACAAAGCATATTCATAATCATCACTACTGGAAAAGTTGGCCAAGAAATAATCATTATTGAGTGCCATTAGTTCCATAGGAGATTTTGGGTTCCAAAGAGTACGTAGTCTTCGTTCCAAATATTTGTATCCAACTGAATGACCCATCAATTTAACAATTAAGGTCTGCTTCCATGGTCTTCGCAATCGAATCTTCTCCCTCCTACTGACTCGAACAATTGGGCATTCATCATCTGACTCTTCTTCCTCATCGTCAGAGATTTGAGTATCATCTAGTCCTTTGCCTTCAGTATTCATTCCCATCAGTGTGTCCTTGAATGACTTGACACCTTATTGTTTGTCGTTAGGAGCATCTTTCTGCTGTCCAGCGTCCATCTCCATAGGACTTTTTTGTTGTATTTCTTCTGTTTCCATTGGTGACTCTTGAACTCGCATGACATCATTGCTATTCTCATCTGGGTCATTCTTAACTTTCTTGTTACTGCGTTGCAACATGTCTTCTTCTTCAGAAGAGCGGCTAGTTTTGGTCGAGAGAGAGTCTGAGAGCTCCATCCTTTCTATTTGCTTTAGTAATTTATTAATTAATAAATTATCATTAATTTCATGCCAAAAAGCGTGATATTAAATAAATTTAATAGAATGGGTTCCTTTTTTCAGCTTTGTGCATATGGTTTATGATGTGCAGGCAGGTTTTATGTCCTCAATTGCTGATTAGAATTAGAATGTATAATAGATGATGACAAAAGAAAGAAAATCAATTAAATCAATTTCTTAGGTGATTTGATATTAAAAATTGAAAAATTGAATCAAGAACAAAATTCACTAACCAAAAAGAAAATTTTCTTTTGATATTCTGCATTTTGATTTTAAATTTAAAGTTTCAGAAAATTATATTATTGAATTAAAATTTATTGATAATTAGTAAGCAAATCAATTATTAGAATATTTAGTTGTGTTAAATGACCTTAAACACAATAATAATTGGGTATGGAGACATGCATAATTTGAGGGTAGCAGATGAATTATAGCACATAATCTATTGGAATCTTATATTTTTAATTATGTAATATAATGTGATGTACTTAATTAAATTGATAGATTTAGTTTTACAAATTAATTTTGAACTAGGTGCATTAAAAGTAATGAATTTTAATTTTAACTTAATATATTTAATTTTTTAATTAATTCAAATTTGAAATTTTTTTATAATTGACTAAAATTTATATAATTTTTATTAAAAATTATCTTTCATTAAAAATTCAAATATTTTAATATTTCTATGTGCCATAGACAAATTAATACCATCATATTTTTAATTTCAATATTTCTCTATCTTTTCTCAGTGAATAAGCAAATGTTATATATCAAAAGTAAGCCAAATTTTGACGTTTATTATCAAATTCACGTGAGAATAAACATTAAAATACAGATAACTAATTCTTCGAAGATAATTAGCTACTTAAAAGCCATGATGATAATGATGATGATAATAATAATAATTCATCCATTACTAAAATCTATAAATACGGAAACAATTTATAGTTAGAGGAAAGTAACAGCAGAAAAATAAAATATAAAAATTTTGGATAATATAGACAATTATTGGTCTATTATTTTTGTTACATATTGGTGCAATATCAAATCGTTCATGAATTGATTAACTATAATAAATTAGTTAAATGCAATATTAAAATTTATTTAAATATTAATTTTATTCAACACTTTAATTTTTATGAGTTATATTATAATATCATTAGCACTATGCATATCTTGGCAAGGGAGGATTTCTTTATACGAATTATTATTTAATACTTAATATTACTTATATTTATCATGATATGATTACTAATTTTGTTTTTAATTCTATAACTTATATTTTACAAGTTACTGTACTATAGCAAAATGAATAACGAACAACGATTGGATATAATAAGATCATTTATTCAACTTTTAATTATTAATATTTAAAAATTAATTTTATTCTTGTGAATTTACAAAGAAATTTGATATAAAAAATGATATAAATGATAATTTAAACAAGTGAAAAAAAGTCCAACCTCTTAACTTAAAAGTTTTTTTATAATTTAATAATATCCTAAAAGTTTTTTTTTAATATATATCCTATAATCTTCTTTTATTCATTAAATTATTATTATATGCCTTCAATATTATTAATTAAGTTTTGTCAATATAAAGAAATAAAGTATTGAATTTTAAATTCTTCTTATTTTATAAATTAAATTATGTTTTTTAAAATAAGTCATAACGTATTATAATTAAAATCAACGTGCAAAGCACATTAAGAAAAATCTAGTGTGTATTATATATATATATATATATATATATATATATATATATATATATATATATATATATATATATATATTGTACTGAAAAAAAGCCTTATTGAATAGTTTTACCTAATAAATCAACAAGCATTACCAATTTAACTGCTAATTGGATTTATTTTTTATTTTATTTATCATATTTGAATTTAAGAATGTGTTTACAAAAATTAAATTAAATTAAATAAGTTGATTTCTTGCATATTTTTCAATTTTAATATTATAAATAATTTATCTTCAATTGAATTAAAATGTTCAACACCCCTTATACAAAAATAAAGAAATGGTTAAAAAAATCATGATACAGTAAAAAATAAAAATAAAAAAAAGGATTTCAATTACGGTGCGAAATTATTTAAACTATGGAGAAAAAAAAAAGGAAAAAAAAAATCATCACATGTTCATGTCTATACAATGCATGCCCGTATAGCTCCTTTAGATAGGATTATGTAAAACCGGACCAAAATACTATTTTTGAACTCAAAATTGAAATAGCATCCTCCATCCTTTGTATCATCAAAAGATTTCTTTAGTTTCCACGACCTGTGGAGAGCCTCCCCGACAACATTCACATGAAGGTTTTGGACAGAAATGGCTTTTCCAGCCAAAACAAACTTGTAAATCAACCCCATTCTTGAAAGATCTGTAGTTAAAGAGAATGAAGCTTCTTCGTTTTGTCGATAAGGCTTTGCATGTCAAATCCAAACACTTCATCCTTTTCCATGATAAATTGATGTTAGAATGTGGTATAATATTGGGCTACCCATAAAGGCTAAATAATAATTAAATAGCTAATTAATCTTAAGCGTTCATTTGGTTATGTAATGGATATACCAGATTAAGTTGTAATAATTATAAATTGTTTCTCTCTCTATCCATTAGAGTTTACACACATACACACATATTAACATAAAGGTTATTCTATCATTTAAGTCGTCGTAGGCAAAAGGGTCAAGAGAGATATCAGTTTATTCTTGAGATTTGTGTCACACCCCGAATCTGAGGGCACGTGATCGGTATTAAGACACGGAAAATGTACGTGGCCACCAGTACCCGTAATAAGCCTAACAGGAACACACAACAAAAAGCCTAGAACTGGAAAGAGCTATGGGCCGAAATAGATTAAGCAAATCTAAAAGAATCATAACATAGAATAAAAATCTCATTGGGCTAACAACTCATTTATCTTATAAATCTCAAAAATGCAGTAAATTACAAAAATTTCTGCTTAACAACAAATTTCAACTTTGTAGGACACATAACTGAATAATAAACAATGTACAAGTACAGAGTGTAACATTGCAGAGTTTTAGAGCTATATTTACAATTATACATATATTACATAAAATTCTTAATACTCATTGTTACAAACTACTGCCGAAGAAAAATTGGCAGTTTACTTAATTACATCTCCTTCACAGGCTCATTCCCTGACCTGAAAACAACAAGATGAATAGGAATGAGTGTTCGATTCAATGAATGATACCAGCTAATATATTAAACTGGTATCCTACAAATAGACTCTAATACACATGTTATGCACTATGTCACAGAAACAGACAGATCATCCAATCAAGCAAGGATGGGGTATGGTCCGCAGTATCACACTAATACTCAATAGAGGGAGCCGATCCCCTCATATTGGCTCTCTGAATCTAATAATCTATCACTTATGTCCAATGGGCCTGGCCAGCACTGGTCTGTACTAGGCGGCCCTAACCTGACTGATAGCGGCCCTAGTGATGAGCAGGCCCGGCCAGTATACACCAGTCATAGCTCATCTTCTTAATCCATCATGATCCCAATCATATCCAAAGTTCCTAGGTGGTACTGCATCCTCCCAACCTCCATCCGTCAACCACAATCACAATACAACACAGAATATAAAATATTGAGTTATCATTCACAATCAAATGTTACATGCTTATATATGCAGTGATAGTGCATAATATACATATATATACACACAGAAATGCAGATGTAAATGAAAATAGGATAATACATTAGTGAGTATCACTCACCTAACTGACGACGCTTCCGACTGGCTTCCCTCGGAAGTGCAACCTTGGAACCAAGAAGACGCCAGACATTGACACCTCGCAACAATGGACATTATCAAGATAAGAATCACACTGAACCCAAAGACAGATTCAACAACCTAACAATTACTCTAAAGACTGCTAAACATAGAATAACTTATTTAACGATTGAAATATAAGAGTTTCGGGTTAAATTTCACGAATTTCGATTATACGGATGTCGAGAATCGCGCCAGAATGTTGAAACATAACTGTTGGACTGTCTCATGCGCCGCCGCTGGCCGGCCACACACCGCCACTGCTGGTGGCAGATCTGGAGAAGCTCCACACCAGCAGGTTCACCTCAATGCCAGGATCACGGAAATGGTCACCACTCGCCGTCACTTGCCCCCCAACCACCGAAAAATGCCTCTAAAGGTTCGGGTTGCGTTTTTCGATCTTCTCCTCCGGTGATCCTTAGGAGGCAAGGTAGGTACCAAATTGAAGCTCTCATCCTTAGGAGTTGAACGACACCAAGATTGCCAGATTCCACCGCCGGAATTGGTCGAAAAATCAAATTGAAGTCTCAGCGGCCGGATTCCTTCTTCGCGGAATTGCTCCGCCGTCCGTCGGCCGATCGACGATCCACCACCTCCCCTGGGGTCGCCGGATGGTGGGCTGGCCATTAGGGGTGGCGGTGTAGCCCACCGCCAGATGGGTGGTGGTGTACTCCACCCCAGCTCTCTCTCCTCTCTCCCCTGTTTCATCTTCTTTCCTTTTCCCCCACGTGGCCAACCTCTATTCCCTAATTCAATTTTCTTTTCTTTTCCCTTCTTTTTCTTCTCTTTTTTCTTAACACCTATATATATATATATACTAATATACATATGTAATATAAATATAATACTACACATATATATATACAAATTAATAAAAATGATAATATTAACAACAACAATACTAATAATAATAATAATAATAATAATAATTTACAACATATACTCATGTATATATATCAATAATATTATTAACGATAATAATAGTAATTATAATAGAAATCCAAACTTTTGATAAAATATTATAATTAAACTTATAATATTAATTAATACCTTTATTAATACTCAAAATACAATTCCTCCAAAAACCCACATTAACATTTTCATAATAATATACATATATAATATTGTAATAAAATTATCATTAATAATATATTTTCAAATAGTATGAATATTTATAATTTAATAAAATATAGATTCAATTCTTACTTTAATGAGGAAAATAATAAAATAATACGTTTCCGTACGAAAATAGAATTTTATAAAATAAATGAAAATTTCGGGTGTTTCAATCTTCCCCCCTTAAGAAAATTCGTCCTCGAATTTTCAAACACAACACCTTACAATTACTTCTCTATCACACTTCCACTACGCACTCTGATACACAATCAAACCCAAGTAAGGTAACATAACATATCAACTTCAACAAGACAAAATTGTACACCCAAACCTCCAACAAAATTCTTCTAATACAAATATCTAATCTATTAAACCTTACGGCAAATATCTAATCATTCTTTATTCATATATCTTGGTTTAACCACAGCTAAAACTAACACAACCCTTGGTTTCACATTCAATCAATCATAATCTTAAACATATCTTATCTTTAAGTCCTTATCAATACTAAAGCTAATATTAATGCCTAACTTATCATTTCCACTTATTACTTATTATATCAACCCGATAAGAATGGAACAGACAATTCTAAATTACTAACACTCTTAATATTTCTTAATTCATTTTCAGACTAATAATTATTACTTAATCTCTCATAACCTCGATAAATATTCTTATGTTTCATATCTCACCAAAATTATAACTTCTATTATACTTGATCATGAACAATAAGTGCAATAATAATTCCCTTAATTATTTCATCAGTTAAAACAGATCAAAATTTAATAATTTACTTTCCACTCTTACGTGCTTTAACTAATTTCCTCAATATAAACCACTTTTGTGAAAGTTTCCTCCCTCCAGGATAGCCAAAAATGGTACTTATCAACATATATGCATACGCACTAATTAATATACAAACCAGTAATTCTACCATTCATTTCAACATCCCTTATACTAACAGAGTCATCAAGAAATTTGGTTAACCCTAAACATACCTTACCTTCCGACAATTATTTCAGACTTACGCTTTTTTTATAAAATACTTTGACATCATAGCTTAAACAGCTATAGTCTCCCAACCATATACATTTAACCCATAACATTATCTTATTTCGAAATTTCCATCAACATCTTATTATATTGCATATTCTTAATCTTTCTATTTATCCACATCAAAATAATAAATTCACTACTATTAATGACACTCACAAAAAAATCTCCACGTAGGGTGTATGTCTTAATCTATGCCATTCCACTTTGATCTCAACTTAAACATATATACCTCATGAATATGCTCAAATAATAACTCTACTATATGATATAATAAAATTCTTTTCCTTAATAAAAATTAATACTTAATCTTTAATCCTTCCCAGAATATAATATAGATTCTAATACCTTAAAATATTATCTTATTCCGAAAACTTAAATCCACTTCAGGCATATCCAAAATTATTTAAATTTGCAAAACTATTTAAAATCATTCGTAATAATTAAAACATTTTCACTTTTATTTTAGAACTCAAGGTACTGTGTCCAGGAATGCTATACAATATGCGACCTTAATGCAATGATCAATGAAGGAAATGATGTATGAATAATGACTAATAACTTTATGATGCCTGACTAAATGGATGTAGACAGACAGACACACTTGACATAATTACAGAGTCCTAAAATTATAAACTCTCAAAACTGGTGTTAAAATCATACTTAAAAATCAATTATCATCTTTAAATTCATTTAAAACATTCCATTTCTACATCATTTAAAATTTTGAATAAAGTCATTTTATACCCTTCTGGATTAAGTTCTCGGAGATCCTCCAATTCACAATTCATATAGCCTTAATATCCTATCCCCTATAAAAGTTCAAATCATTATACTTTAATCATATGTTACTCACTCAAGAACCTTTACCCCTACAAAATTCTACTAACATCACAAGGTTAAGAAAAAAAATCATAAGATTCATGATAACACCACATTAACGCTGAATTAGAAGCAAAGGAAACTCAAGACGACAATTAGGAATTTTGTACTCCGCCTGTTACAGAAACAAGGACCCATAATACTGAATATACTAGAGGTCACAAGATCTCTGCTCTGATACCACTTTTGTCACGCCCCAAATCCGAGGGCACGTGACCGACACTAGGACACGGGAAATGCACGTGGCTACCAGTGCCCATAGTAATCCTAACAGGAACACACAACAGAAAGCCCAAAACCGGAAAGGGCTATGGGCCCAAATAGATTAAGCAGATCTAAGAGAATCATAACATAAAATAAAAATCTCATTGGGCTAACAACTCGTTTATCTTATAAATCTCAAAAATGCAGTAAATTACAAAAATTTCTGCTTAACAACATATTTTAACTTTGTATGATACATAACTGAATAATAAACAATGTACAAGTACAGAGTGTAACATTGCGGAGTTTTAGAGCTATATTTACAATTATACATATATTACATATAATTCTTAATACTCATTGTTACAAACTACTGCTGAAGGAAAATTGGCAGTTTACTCAATTATATCTCCTTCACAGGCTCATTCGCTGACCTGAAAACAACAAGATGAACAGGAATGAGTGTTCGACTCAATGAATGATACCAGCTAATATATTAAACTGGTATCCTACAAATAGACTCTAATACACATGTTATGCACTATATCACAGAAACAGACAGATCATCCAATCAAGTAAGGATAGGGTATGGTCCGCAGTATCACACTAATACTCAATAGAGGGAGCCGATCCCCTCATACTGACTCTCTGAATCCAATAATCCATCTCTTATGTCCAATGGGCCCGGCCAGCATTGGTCTGTACCAGGCGGCCTTAACCTGACTGATAGCGGCCCTGTCGATGAGCAGGCCCGGCCAGCATACACCAGTCATAGCTCATCTTCTCAATCCATCATGATCCCAATCATATCCAAAGTTCTTAGGTGGTACTACATCCTCCCAACCTCCATCCGTCAACCACAATCACAATACAACACATAATATAAAACATTGAGTTATCATTCACAGTCAAATGTTACATGCTTATATATGTAATAGTAGTGCATAATATACATATATATACACACAGAAATGTAGATGTAAATGAAAACAGGATAATACATTAGTGAGTATCACTCATCTAATTGACGACACTTCTGACTGGCTTCTCTCGGAAGTGCAACCTTGGAACAAAGAAGACGCCAGACATCGACACCTCGCAACAATGGACATTATCAGGATAAGAATCACACTGAACCCAAAGACAGATTCGATAACCTAACAATTACTCTAAAGACTGTTAAACATAGAATAACTTATTTAACGATTCAAATACAAGAGTTTCAGGTTAACCTTCATGAATTTCGATCATACGGATGTCGAGAATCGCGCCAAAATGTCGAAACATAATTGCTAGACTGCCCCACGCGTCGCCGCTTCTGGTGGCGGATCTGGGGAAGCTCCACACCAGCAGGTTCACCTCGATGCCAGGATCACGAAAATGGTCACCACTTGCCGTCACTTGCCCTCCAACTGCTGGAAAATGCCTCCAAAGGTTCGGGTCGCATTTTTCGATCTTCTCCTCCGGCGATCCTTAGGGGGCAAGGTAGGTATCAAATTGAAGCTCTCATCCTCAGGAGTTGAATGACACTAAGATCTCCGGATTCTGCTGCTGAAATCGGTCGAAAAATCGAATTGAAGTCTCGATGGCTGGATTCCTTCTTTGCGTGATTGCTCCGCCGTCCGTCGGCCGATCGACGATCCACCACCTCCCCTGGGGTCGCCGGATGGTGGGCTGGCCATTGGGGGTGGCAGTGCAGCCCACCGCCGGACGGTCTCTCTCCTCTCTCTCTGCTCCCATCTTTGCCTCCCTTCCTCTCTCTCCTGTTTCATCTTCTTTCCTTTTCCCCCACGTGGCCAGCCTCTATTCCCTCATTCAATTTTCTTTTCTTTTCCCTTCTTTTTCTTCTCTTTTTTCTTAACACCCATATATATATATATATATATATATATATATATATATATATATATATATATATATATATATATATATATATATATATATATATATATATATATATAAAATACTACACATATATATATACAAATTAATAAAAATGATAATATTAACAACAACAATACTAATAATAATAATAATAATTTATAACATATACTCATGTATATATATCAATAATATTATTAACGATAATAATAGTAATTATAACGGAAATCTAAAATTTTGATAAAATATTATAATTAAACTTATAATATTAAATAATACCTTTATTAATACTCAAAATACAATTCCTCCAAAAACCCACATTAACATTTTCATAATAATATACATATATAATATTGTAATAAAATTACCATTAATAATACATTTTCAAATAGTATGAATATTTATAATTTAATAAAATATAGATTCAATTCTTACTTTAATGAGGAAAATATTAAATAATACGTTTCCGTACGAAAATAGAATTTTATAAAATAAATGAAAATTCTGGGTGTTTCAGTTTGCATCATGTCAATCGCATTAAATTTTTCAAGTATGTGTTTTTAATTTCAATTGTGAGAATTATATATTCAAAATCTTTAACAATTAATTATTAGGATAAATTAATTATTTTCCACAAAGTTTTTATATATGATATCAGAGTATAGTTTTTGGACATATAATTTCTCTATTTATATTCATAAAGTATTTTTATTATTACTCTCTCTTGAATTTTGGCCAAATTATTTTATTAATGTTTACTAAATATATAAAATTCCAATCGATGTTTATATATAACTAAATCAAAACAAATCATTTATCAACAACTACGTTCATAACGTGCCTTATGATTTGCAAATCTATGCAACGACAAACCTTATGATCTTATGATTCATATATGGTCTTCTTGGTCCGCTTTATTAAATTCGTAACATTATTGAATTGCAATCTATGTTCATAACGATTTGTTTATTAATGTTTATTAATTATTGCAATTGATTATTAAATTGATTTGAAATAATTAATTATTTCATTTTTTTACGAGTTAGTAATTAACTTTGTTTTCGAAAGTTGTTAGATGTGTCATAAGAGCTATAATTTTGTATATATATCATAATGATATATCATTACATGTATGATAAAAGCACATTAAGAATTTGATTAATATGTATATTAAGTTTGTGTGTATATATAAAGAATAATGAAATTTTTTTTATTGCATTGATATATGAAGTTTCCGCATTACTATTTCGTATAAATGCATATCATTAAAATAAAATTTTAGTTTATGCGTAAATTTTATGAATATTATTTGTTAGTCATCAAAGTGGTCAAACTATGATGATAACATGCATAAATAAATTAATTATCTATAATGTTTAATAAAATGTCTGTGGGTAAATTAAGTTAATGATAAATTAATGTTTAATATTTTATAGCCATCTAATTCACCCAAAGGTGAGTTTAATTATTGTATGAAAGATTAAACATAATGAGAGTAAATTAATATTTTGATCAATATATTTGTACGTCCAAAGATGACAAATATGCATTTGATTTGAAACATTTATTTACTTGTAATTGATTATCATTGGCATTTTAAATTATGATAATATATTATAGTATCCACCCAAAGGAGAACTATAATATATTTAATATTTATTTATTTTGAATCCATAATGAATTTGTTATAATGTGAGCATTTTATGTATAATTTTGTAGCTATTTCTCTTCATTCACAAGTTTCGTTTGTTACCATTTTCAATGGTTTGAATTTTTTTGAATGGAGTGAACAAGTCAATTTTCACTTAGGTGTTTTGGATCTTGACTTGGCACTATTAGAGGATCAACCTCCTGCTCTTAGGATGAAAGTAGTGAGGAAGAGAAATTATACCATAAGACATGGGAACAGTCTAATAGATTAAGCCTTATGTTCATGCGAATGACTATTGCCAACAACATTAAGACAACTATTCCACAAATTGAAAGTACAAGACAATACTTGAAATTTGTGGAAGAACGATTTTATTCTGCAGACAAGTCACTTGCTGGTACTCTTATGGCAGAACTCACGACCATAAAGTATACTGGGTCGCGAAGTATGCAGGACCAAATTATTGAAATGACTAATATTGCAACAAGGTTAAAGACATTGGGAATGACAGTAGATGACTCATTTATGGTATAGTTCATTTTGAATTCCCTACCTCCTGAGTATGGACCTTTTCAAATTAATTATAACACTATGAAGAAAAAGTGGGATGTTAATGAATTGTCCAGTAAGCTTACTCAAGAGGAAGCAAGATTGAAGAAACAAGAGAGTCACACTGTTAACCTAATGTATCAAGAAGCTGGTAAAGGACTGAAAGTAAAAGCCAACAAATTTAAGAAAAGGAAGTTGCCTGCTAATGCTTCATAGGCGAATCAAAGGGAACAAAAGGCAGACAAATGCAAGTTCTATAAGAAAGTCGGACATTGGCAGAAAGATTGCCAGAAACATAAAGCTTGGTTAGAAAAGAAAGGTAAATATTATGTTTCTGTATGTTTCGAATCAAATTTATCTGAAGTTCCTTTGAATTCTTGGTGGCTTGATACTAGTGCTACAACTCATGTTTTCAACATTATGCAGGGATTTCTTACGATCCGAACCATAAACCCAAATAATAATTTTCTCTTTATAGGAAACCGTATAAAGGCTCCAATTAAAGGCATAGGGACTTATTGATTAATTTTGAGTTCTGGTTATCAACTAGATCTTTTAGAAACTCTTCAATTTCTAGGAACCTGGTTTCTGTTTTAAAACTTGATGTTATTGGTTTTAAAAGAGATTTTGGACATAGTTGTTTCAATTTATTTAAGAACACTTTATAT
The DNA here is from genome assembly GCA_947687605.1 of Reutealis trisperma. Lineage (NCBI taxonomy): Eukaryota > Viridiplantae > Streptophyta > Magnoliopsida > Malpighiales > Euphorbiaceae > Reutealis > Reutealis trisperma. The sequence continues at coordinate 424,780 of CANTUT010000967.1, forward strand.
ATTGGTTCTGCTATTATTACTAATGGTTTATATAAATTGAAACTTAATGATAAATTTGTTGAATCCTTGCTTGTTGTTCATAGTAATGTTGGAATTAAGCGTAGTGTTGTGAATAAAAATTTTGCTTACTTGTGGTATAAATGTTTAGGTCATGTATCCAAAGAAAGATTAGAAAGATTAGTTAAGAATGAGATTCTTCTGGATCTAGATTTTATTGATCTAAGTATATGTGTAGATTACATAAAGAGAAAGCAAATCAGACATAATAAGAAAGGAGCCACAAGAAGCACTCAACTTCTTGAAATCATACACACTGACATTTGTGGACCTTTTGATGCTCCATCTTTTGGTGGAGAAAAGTATTTCATCACATTTATTAATGATTTTTCATGTTATGGTTATGTTTATTTACTTAAAGAAAAATCTCAAGCATTAGATGCCCTTGAGATATATATAACTGAGGTTGAAAGGCAATTAGACAAAAGGGTGAAAATCATAAGATCTGATAAAGGTGATGAATACTATGGGAAATATGATGAGTCAGGACAATGTCCAGGTCCATTTGCAAAATTCCTAGAAAAACATGGCATATGTACACAGTATACTATGCCAGACACACCTCAACAAAATGGTGTGGTAGAAAAGCGAAATAGGACATTAATGGATATGGTTAGGAGCATGATGAGTAACTCCTCACTACCTAAATCCTTGTGGATGTATGCCCTTAAAACTGCAATGTATTTGATGAATAGGGTGCCTAGTAAGGCAGTTGCAAAAACTATTTTTTGAATTGTGGACTGGAAGGAGACCTAGCTTAAGACATTTGCATGTTTGGGGTTGCGCAGCAGAGGCAAGAATCTATAATCCACATGAAAAGAAATTAGATTCTTGAATGACAAGTGGTTACTTTATTGGTTACCCAGAGAAATCTAAAGGATTTAGGTTTTACTGTCCGAGCCATAGTCCTAGAATTGTGAAAACTGGAAATGCTAGATTCATTGAAAATGGTGAAGTTAGTGGGAGTGATGAACGACAAAATATGGATATTAAGGAAGTAAGGTTAGATGTTTTATTAACCATAAAGACTTATTCATTCATAAATGTTCCAAATATTATTCCAGTAACTAATGAGGATCAAAATAATACTGAACAATATTTGAATGAAGGAACAAACACTGATCCAAATATTGTTCCAGTAATTAATGAAAATACTGAATGAAATTTGAACGAAGAAACTCACTCGCAAGAAACTAACTCACAGCCAACTGTTGCATATGAATTACAAGAAATGCCTTTGAGGAGATCTCAAAGAGAAAGAAAGTTAGCCATTTCAGATGATTATGTGGTTTATTTGCAAGAGTCTGATGTTGATATTGGAATCAATAAAGATCCCGTTTCTTACTCACAAGCCATAAAATGTGCTGAGTCTGAAAAATGGATTGATGCCATGAAAGAAGAATTGAAATCTATGAAAGACAACAAAGTCCGGGATCTCATTGAATTGCTAGAAGGTTTTAAAAGAGTTGGGTGTAAATGGGTTTTTAAAACCAAATGCGACTCAAATGGTAATATCAAATGATATAAAGCCAGACTTGTTGCCAAGGGTTATGCTCAGAAAGGAGGCATTGATTATAAGGAAACTTTTTCACCTGTCTCAAAGAAAGACTCATTAAGAATTATAATGGCATTGGTGGCTCAATATGATTTAGAGTTACATCAAATGGATTTGAAAATAGCTTTTCTTAATGGAGATCTTGAAGAGGAAGTGTTTATGGACAAACCTGAAGGTTTCTCAACAAAAGGTCAATTAGTGTGTAAACTTAACAAGTCAATATATGGGCTTAAACAAGCTTCCTAACAATGGTATCTCAAGTTTAATGATGCCATAACATCTTTCAGTTTTGAAGAAAATATTGTTGATCGATGTATATATCGAAAGATTAGTAGGAGTAAGTTTATTTTTTTGGTACTATATATTGATGATATTTTACTTGCTGCTAATGATTTGGGTATACTGTATGAGACTAAAGATTTTCTCTCTAAGAATTTTGAAATGAAAGATATGGGAGAGGCATCCTATGTGATAAGAATTGAAATTTTCCGTGATAGATCACAAGGATTGTTAGGATTGTCTCAGAAAGCTTATATCGAAAGAATTTTAGAGAGATTTAACATGAACAAATGTTCAGCAAGAATAGTTCCTATCCAAAAAGGAGACAAATTTAGTCTCATGCAATATCCAAAGAATGATGTAGAACGAAAGGAAATGGAGTTAATTCCTTATGCTTCAGTTGTGGGCAATATAATGTATCTGCAACCTGTACAAGACCGGATATCAATTTTGCGGTTGGAATGTTGGACAGATATCAAAGCAATTCAGGAATTGCCCATTAGAAAGCTGCAAAGAAAGTTTTAAGGTACCTACAAGGAACAAAGAATTATATGCTCATGTATACAAGGTCTGATCATTTAGAGATGATTAGATACTTGGATTCAGATTAGTGTCTTGATAGCAGAAAATCCACATTAGGTTATCTATTTCTTTTAGCAAATGGAGCAATATCATGGAAAAATGTTAAACAGTCTATCATTGCTTCATCCACTATGGAAGCAGAGTTTGTGGCATATTTTGAAGCCACAGTTCATGCTTTATGGTTGCGGAATTTTATTTCAGGACTTGGGGTTGTCAACACTATTATCAAGCCACTGAAAATTTACTGTGACAATTCCGCTGCAGTGTTTTCTCCAAAAATGACAAATATTTAAAAGGTGCCAAACACATGGAATTAAAGTATTTTGCCGTTAATGAGGAAGTTCATAAACAAAGAGTGTCTATTGAACATATTGCTACTAATATGATGATTGTAGATCCGTTAACCAAGGGTTTACAGCCAAAGACATTTAAGGAACATATACATAGAATGGGTCTTGGTTATAACCTTGAATGATAGAAATGTTGACATTAGCACTCTGAGCTCAATTATGTGTTTCTAATACTGCATTAATGATTTCCTGTTACATAATGGTGTACACATTCATATGTTAATGTTCATTCATTTTTTAATGTTTTAACAGGAATGTCTTTAAGACATAACGATAAACTGTGATGAAATTTATTTATATCGTTAATTATGGACTTAGTATGGTAGGTAGGAAATGTTGTAATATATGAAAGGAAGTATGTTGCATAAATAATGTACAACCGCCATAACTAGCATTTATTATTTCATCATATTAAGTTACTTATGTTGAACTTATATGATTAATTTTTGTGCACTTAAAGTTATGCTATTTAATTTTATAATTATTTTATGATTAGGCCAAGTGGGAGAATGTCAGAATGTGACCTAATATTGGGCTACCCATAAAGCCCAAATAATAATTAAATAGCTAATTAATTTTGATTGTTCGTTTGGTTATGTAATGGACGTACTAGATTAAGTTGTAATAATTATAAATTGGTCATCTCTCTACCCATTAGAGTTTACATATATGCACACATATTAACATAAGGGTTATTCCATCAATTAAGCCGTCGTAAACAAAAGGGTCAAGAGAAAAAAATCAGTTTATTTTTAAGGTCAATTTATTTTTAAGGTTTGCATAATGTCAATCGCATTAAATTATTCAGATATGTGTTTTTAATTTTAATTTTGGGAATTATATATTTAAAATCCTTAACAATTAATTAATAGGATAAATTAATTATTTCCCATAAAGTTTTTATAATTGATCCCATCTACCTATCGATCTAAACAAAATTAGAGAGTTAATTGTCACATTTCACTAAGGCATAACCCTCCCCTATATATGCAAAATTTAGAAAGTGGGTTGTGCGGGGAGGAGAAACCCCTAAGTTCGAGGAGGAGAGTAGATCATATCTCTCTCATACGAACTCGGATTGGGCTGAAATTTTATATGGGGTTATTTCTCACCAAGAGGAAGTTGTCTGCCAAGTTTCAAGCCAAATGCATGAGGGGATTTGGAGAATTGGCAAGACAGCCCCTCAACGGGCCCGTAATGCAGGGCAGCGGGCCAATTCTGTCTACGCTGGCATAAATGGCATAGGCAGCCCGTTAGCATGCCAATGGAGGTTAACATTAGCGGGAAATAGCCCAAGGGAAGGCTTAAGTTGGTGGAACAAGCTAGAGAAGTGTGGAAGTCTCTAGAAATTGGGAGAAAGGCCTAGCACAAGGAAACCTCCTTGAAGTTTCTAGGCAAAGTAATCCCCACCGTTGAATTGAATTAATCCCAACCGTCCATTAAGGAGGTGGGAATAGTAAGGAGGTGGAGAAGCCTATGAATACCTCCATCCTCTTTCATTTGTGTATATATATATATATCTATATATATAGAAAAACACACTTAAGCTAGAATCCTTCCAAGTAGTTTAGGCCACTTACTTGTATACTTGTGCATACCTTTGTAATTCATTTGCCTATCAAATAAAGGTATTCTTTCCTAGCTTTCCAACGTCTTCTTTGCTACTTAATTCATTTATTTCCACTGCCAATTGCCTAAGTAAATAAGCCAATTGTGGGAAGGCTGACTAGCAAGCTTGAGGGAAGCAAGGCTAGTATCGTACGGGAGTGTGTGAGTTTGGGTGAAAAACGCCAACCCCGTGACAAATGGTATCAGAGCTACGTTCATTCTAACATTGGTATCAAAGCACGAGGGACAAGCGTGAAGATTGGCCCATGGCAAGATATGATGGACATAACCATTGCCCCATTAAATGAGAGAAAATTATATTTGGGCATAGATTTCTTGCGCATGGCGAAGGCCGTCATGATCCCACACGCCAACATCATGTGTTTCATGCAAAAAGATGGTGTGCCAATTATGATGCCCATCAAGCATGAAATTGAGGGTGATGATAGGTATGTAGGAGTATTGACTCTATCATCCTTGCAATCATCTGCGGAGGATGAGGCGCCAACACGGGCCAAGACGCCCAAACAATCTCCAAAGCAACCGAAGGATGGTGCAAGGGTTGAAGCCATCCTCATGGGGGAACCACCTACAAGGAGGAGTAGAATGTGGATTCCTAAGCAATCAGCCTACAATTGGCCTAGAAGTGTTGTCAAGGAGAGACAATGGGCCAATTCCATCGTTAAAGGATTTTAATGCCCCAGCGGGAAGTGTTAGTGGGCACAAGGACAAGGGGCGTCCAAGCAACGCGGCAACGCCCATGCGTGGGGATGGGCAAGCCTGTGCGCACGCAAGGCAGAAATGGGTATTTTTTGTCGCTAGCCAGAATGGTGCGCCAACGGGTGAGAATTGGCAGGCTAGTGCGCAAATGAGGGAACTTGCCCACGCTAGCGACAGCCCATCTGTAGGAATGACGGGGGAACATTAACGCGTAACAAGTACTGCCACCACGGCCTACAAGGGGAGCAATAGGCCTACCGTGTGCACAAGCTCAACAAAGGCAGCCCGCAAGCACAAAAGGCAAGCAGGCGCCAAGCGACGGGCCAAAGGGCTGCAATCGAGGGACAACGTGCTAGTGAGGCATAACCAGCCAACGCAAGCCCAAGGCCAATTGGGAGAAAGTTTTAGGCCAAATGGGCGAATTCCCATTGCTGAGACGACATCAAAGCATGCCTACCGAATTGGCCAATCAATGAGTGTCAACAACGGCAAGATGCGGCAAATTGGCCAACCAATGCCCAACAAGGTGGGCAATTTATTTTCAAGCCATGGGCAATTAGGAAAAGCAACTGTGGACGTGCATCAGTAATTAGGGGACAAGCTGAAGGTATTGGCAGCTGATGGCACGAAAAATTAGGGCAAACCGCGCAACTTGCACAGGCAGCGGGCCCGACGGGCAGGCCAACGCAGCGGTAAGGCGAGTTTTAAGCCAATCGGTGACCAAAGGCACATCCAAGATGCCAACCAAGCCTATAGGGTGGCCATGGCATTGAGGACGATGTCCCTATAGGTGGGGGAGAATGTCACATTTCACCAAGGCATAGCCCTCTCTTATATATGCAAAATGTAGAAAGTGGGCTGTGTGGGGAGGAGAAACCCTTAGGTCCGAGGAGGAAAGTAGATCATATCTCTCTCATACGAACTCGGATTGGGATGAAATTTTATATGGGGTTATTTCTCACTAAGAGGAAGCTGTCTACTAAGTTTCAAGCCAAATGCATGAGGGGATTTAGAGAATTGGCGAGATAGCCCCTCAATTGCGCTGGCGTAAATGGCATAGGCAGCCTGCCAGCATGCTAATGGAGGTTAACATTGGCAGGAAACAGCCCAAGGGAAGGCTTAAGTCAGTGGAACAAGCTAGAGAAGTGTGGAAGTCTCTAGAAATTGGGAGAAAGGTATAGCACAAGGAAACCTCCTTAAAGTTTCTAGGCAAAGCAATCCCCACCGTTGGATTGAATTAATCCCAACCGTCCATTAAGGAGGTGGGAATAGTAAAGAGGTGGAGAAGCCTATAAATACCTCCATCCTCCCTCATTTGTATATATATATATATATATAGAAAAACACACTTAAGCTATAATCCTTCCAAGTAGTTTAGGCCACTTACTTGTATATTTGTGCATACCTTTGTAATTTATTTGCCTATCAAATAAAGGTATTCTTTCCTAGCTTTCCAACGTCTTCTTTGCTACTTAATTCATTTATTTCCGCTGCCAATTGCCTAAGTAAATAGGCCAATTGTGGGAAGGCTGACTAGCAAACTTGAGGGAAGCAAGGCTAGTGCCACATGGGAGTGTGTGAGTTTGGGTGAAAAACACCAACCCCGTGATATAATGCTCTTAAAACAAAAAGACCGCAAAAGGCCAAAGAAAATTTATTTCCTTTTGTTTCTTGTGAAGATAGAGATAGGATAGATATGCCCAAAGACAGAGTACTTAATAAGGATAGCAATTAAATGCTCATTAAGAAGCTAGAGACCGAATCCGATTAAGTAGAATAAACGATAGAAATAAAAAAAAAAAAGTTTAGAGATGAACTCAGTATAGACAGAACTCATGATTGAGTCAGAAAAGAAACTCCGTGAAGGAGCGAAAAGAAAGTCCCGATTAAGCTGTCCGTTGATTGGAGGGTTCCCTTTACCAAAATACTAACTCCAACTGATTCATTTGGTTTAATTTCGATTTAATTTTTTAATAATTTTAGTTCAATTCGATTTAAAAATTTTAAAAACCTCAAATTAAATTTTGATTTCAATTTGATTTTCGCTCAAAATACTTCGGTTAGAACCAAATTGACCTAACTTTATATATATATATATGATGATTTATTCAAATTTCATATTCAAAATAATAATTTGTTCAAAATTTTATTTTATGGTAAGCTGAGTTTAGTTTTTCATTCAAACTCTTAATTTTACATTGATTAAAAACATATTTATATGAAATAGTTTCTAGAATGCACAATTTTTATATAAATAATAAAATATTTTTTTTATATTGCCTATAAGTATTATAATTATATAAAAAAAATCATATTTATCTATAAATATTTACAATTAGAATAATAATGTTAATATTGCCATTTCTATAACAAGAAGCCATTTTCTTTTATTAAGTGAACATTTGGATTGGCATTTAAGAGCTAGCGGTGAGCGGTGAATATTTAACGCCTAAAAAAGTGTTTAGTTTAAAAAAATATATATATATATATATATATATATATATATATATATATATATATATATATATATATATATATATATATATATATATATATATATATATATTACGATAGCGTTTAAAAACTTCCCACAGTATTTAGATATAATATATAACGCTAACTTTTTTTTTTTTTTTTTGTTAAATTCTAGAATTTCTAGCTTTTGAAAAAAATAATACGATAGAAATAAATTATAATATTTAAATATAATTACAAAAAACCTTTACCACTAATCAAACAAGAATTCTTACAAAATAAATTATAAAAATATATTATCCTAAAAACTCCTTTCTTGCATAAGATTTTAAGATAATATTATTATTATTATTTGAAAATTTGTAATAAGTATAATCTATTATTAGCAATAATTTCATAAAAAAATCAACTAATTATAATTTATCATTTTATATTTATAAAAAAATATAAACATTATTTTTAATAATTTTCCTATTCAAATATAATTTATCATTTTATATTTATAAAAAAATATAAACATTATTTTTAATAATTTTCCTATTCAAATACAATATCAAATACTGAATTTCTACCTAAAAATTTTAAAATTGATTTTAACAGCTAATTTTTAATTATTGACAGTGCTAAATCAAGCATACCCTAAATTGATAAAAGGTAGATTTAGATTACAAATGGTCTAACATGTTATGGAGCCATGAATACTTAACAGGTAACACCATGTTTTGTTTTAGAGAAATAGCCTTGTTTTTCAGAAAATAGTTCCAAGAAAATTGGAAAAAAGATTTTGTTTAGTGGTAAAAGTTTTTCAAATAGAAAATTGATCCTCAATTTTCGAAAATAGTATTAGAAACAAGCCCATAAAAGTATATATATAAACTACATTGGCAAAAAAAAAAAAAAAAAATTACTTCCAATGTAATTTTTTTTAATATTTATTGAATGTTTCTATTTTATTATAATTTAATAGTTAGTTATAGCGTTACGTAACAGTCAAATATATATTTAACATACAAAATAATTTTCTTTTTAATACAATCGTATTTATATAATATTCACATGTAACAAAATAATTTATATAAAAAATGAAATATCAAAAACTAATAAATAAATGACATGTTTTCCAGTTTCAAGTTTTCCATTTGGAAAATGAAAAATAAAAAAAATTAAGAAATAAAAAAGAAAACTGGAAAATAGAAATAAGTATTGTTTAATTGTGGAAAATATAAGAAAATTAGAGAATATTTGAAATCAGTTTTCGTAAATTTCTTGGCAAATTATATTACGAACTCCGGTCCATATTGTATTATAGACTTGGAGTCCAAAATACATGCAAAAAAAGAAAAAAAAAGATCAAAAAAGTAGGATAAGAGAACCAATGTACATGTGGCAGTATGGAAGGAAAGTAAGAAAAAGAGACCAAATTTAATATTAAAAGAGGGAAGCATTACCATTTTTTTTTTTAAACTTTTTTCATTTGTTTGTAATATTTATAATTAAAATTATATTTATTTTATTTTATTTTTCAATTTTGAAGAGATAATTAAAACTATATTAATTTCTCTAAGAAAAAATTACATTGATTATTGAAATTTTTTTACTTGTTTAATTGTTCTAATTAAATTTATATTAATTTCTATAAAAAAGAGTTACGTTAATTGTTGAATTTTTTTATTTGTTTTATTATTCTAATTAAAATTATATTAATTTCTATAAGAAAAAATTATAATAATGGTTGAGTTTTGTTAATTACATTCAATAGTGTAGAAAACATATCTTTTTTAGAAAAAATAATTTTTTAATATATCTTAATATTAAATATAATGAATATATAGTGTACGAATGATAAACATTCTGCTTACATGTGATGAATATAATAACAATTAATAAACACGCTAAAATTTTGTTTATTTTATTTTATTTTTTAGTATTTAAGAGATAATTAAAATTATATTAATTTCTCTAAAAAAATACATTAATAGTTAGGTTTTTTTATTTGTTTAATTCTTCTAATTTAAATTATATTAATTTTCATAAGAAAAAATTATATTAATAGTTGAGTTTTTGTTTTATACATTTAGAAGTGTAGAAAATACATAATTTTTTCATAAAAATATATTTTTTAATATACATTTTAATATATCTTACATTGAATATAATAAACAAACAGTATACGATTATTCTGCTTACATGCAATGAATATGTAATCAACAGTTAATAAATATTATGTAGTCCTCTAATATTTAAAATAAAGGAAAAAAGAGAAAGAAATGATTTACACGTATAATGGACTCCAGCTCCATCAACAATCCAATTTTTTTCATCTTTTGGAAAACTATTTTAGATGGTTCTGTGCAATTCCCTTGGTTTCTAAAGAGTAAAAAACACGAAACTTTTGTTTTGTTGTGGAAACAAAACTTAATGATTATAAGAAAAATTGGAAATAAACTTTAATGTTTACTTGTCAAAATTTTCTATAGAAATTTAGAAATCAGTTTTTCCAATTTTCTTGAGATACACATATTCTCTGGAAAATTGTTTTTAAAAAAAATTAGAAAATAGAATATGATATTTACATGTCAATATTTTCTAATTAGAAACTTAAAAATCAAAAATTTCAAGTTTCTTGAGTTTATCTTTTAGAAAACTATTTTAAATTAGAAAATAGAGTTTGATATAAGTCACTTTTTTACCCTTTTTTACTGGTTTGTAATTCTTTTAATTAAACTTATATTAATTTTATTTTACAAAAAAAGTAATTTATCTTTTTACCATGTCTCATCTCTTTATTTTTTTGTTATATTATTATTATTAAGTTATTAATATGCTTTTTTTTTAATTTTAAATGAAAACTAAAATAATTTTTGTTTTAATTTTATATTTCAATGTATTTCAATGATTATAAGAAAAATTGAAAACTATTTGTTTAATTCTTCTAATTTAAATTATATTAATTTTCATAAGAAAAAATTATATTAATGGTTGAGTTTTTGTTTTATACATTTAGAAGTGTAGAAAATACATAATTTTTTCATAAAAATATATTTTTTAATATATATTTTAATATATCTTACAATTGAATATAATAAACATACAGTATACGATTATTCTGCTTACATGCAATGAATATGTAATCAACAGTTAATAAATATACTAAAAATTATATTTGTTTTATTTTATTTTTCAGTATTTAAGAGATAATTAAAAATATATTAATTTCTCTAAGAAAAAAATTATATTAATAGTTAAGTTTTTTTACTTGTTTAATTTTTCTAATTTAAATTATATTGATTTCTATAAAAAAAAAATTACACTAATGGTTGGGTTTTTGTCATATATATTCATAAATGTAGAAAATATATAATTTTTTATAGAAAATAAAATTTTAATATATTTTTTAATATTTTACTGCTAAATATAATGAATATATAAACATTTTGCTCAAATGCGATGAATATAAAATCAATAGTTAATGAACATACTAAATTATATTTATTTTATTTTATTTTTATTATTCAACAGATAGTTAAAATTATATTAATTTTGTCAAGAAAAAATTATATTAATGGGTAAATTTTTTATTTATTTAATTCTTCTAATTTAAATTTTATTAATTAAAAATAAAAAATAAAAATTATATTCTTCTATTTTTTTTATTTATTTAATTTTTTTTTATAAAAATGCTGGTATATTATTAAAAAATAAATTTAATGTTGCAATAAAAAATAAAATACATTGAAATATAAAATTAAAACAAAAATTATTTTAGTTTTCATTTAAAATTAAAAAAAAAGCATATTAATAACTTAATAATAATAATATAACAAAAAAATAAAGAGATGAGACATGGTAAAAAGATAAATTACTTTTTTTGTAAAATAAAATTAATATAAGTTTAATTAAAAGAATTACAAACCAGTAAAAAAGGGTAAAAAAATGACTTAAAATTATGTAATCCTCCAATATTTAAAATAAAGGAAAAAAGAGAAAAAATGATTTGCACGTATAATGGACTCCAGCTCCGTCAACAATCCAATTTTCTCCATCTTTTGGAAAACTATTTTAGATGGTTCTGTGCAATTCCCTTGGTTTCTAAAGAGTAAAAAACACGAAACTTTCGTTTTGTTGTGGAAACAAAACTTAATGACTATAAGAAAAATTGGAAACAAACTTTAATGTTTACTTGTCAAAATTTTCTATAGAAATTTAGAAATCAGTTTTTCCAATTTTCTTGAGATACACATATTCTCTGGAAAATTGTTTTTAAAAAAAATTAGAAAATAGAATATGATATTTACATGTCAATATTTTCTAATTAGAAACTTAAAAATCAAAATTTTCAAGTTTCTTGAGTTTATCTTTTAGAAAACTATTTTAAATTAGAAAATAGAGTTTGATATTTACTTGTGAAAATTATTTTCTTGAGTCCAATAAGAAATAAAAAATTTTCCAATTTTCTTGAGTTACATTATCTTTTAGAATAAAATTATTTGTGATTGTCTGTAATAAAGACGAACATCAATGTTTGTAGTGTCCTTTGATAAGGACTAAATCTAGATATAATACTTAGACCTCCAATGATACCGAACTTATCTGTTATAGAAATATAAATGAGATATAAATGGATTTAAAAGGTTTAGGATACTCTTTAGTAGGGCGAGCAAAATTGAAAAATCAAATTAAATCAAGAAATTCGATTCAATTCAATATTTTAAAGTATTAATTTGATTCAATTTTAAAATTTTCAAATCGAATTAAACTTTGATTCAATTCAATTTTTATCTAAAAAAATTCAATTAAAATTAAACTGACTAAAGTCTTTATATATATATATATATATAGAAAATAGTTATACTTGAATATTGGTGAGTTGAATGATCATGATAGGAAAATAGCAGAGAAAAAAAAAGCCTAATTGAGACTAAGTGAACTTTAAGACTTTTCGTAAGGTTTACATTTAATAATCTTATATTGGAGTAGAAAATTCAACAAAACTTGCATAGTGGAACTATAGAGTCAATACTTAATAATTTACCCACTATATATTTGAATTCAAAGGCATAGTTTGCAAGTGCATTAAGTAACTTATACATAATTCAATAGTAGTTCCATTAATGGCATCCAAAATGCTTTCTTTTTTCCTTTCCACCCTTATTATTGCCTTCCAACTCCAGTTATCCACTGGACAAACTACGGCTGTCAAAGGAGGTTATTGGTTTCCAGAAAGTGATTTTTCAGTTTCTAATATAAACTCTACCCTTTTTACTCATCTTTTGTGTGCATTTGCTGGTGTAAATTCCCAAACTTATGAAGTTACTATCTCATCCTCAAACCAACCCCAATTCTCAACCTTCACACAAATAGTCCAACAAAAGAACCCTTCAGTGAAAACTCTTCTGTCCATTGGTGGTGGAGGTGCCAACGTTAGCATTTTAACTTCAATGGCTAGACAATCTAGTTCTCGAAAATCATTCATCGATTCATCGATAAAGTTAGCAAGGTCTTATAATTTTCATGGCCTTGATCTTGATTGGGAGTACCCTTCTAATTCCACACAGATGGCTCATTTTGGTGCCCTCATTACAGAGTGGAGAGCTGCTGTGGTCACTGAGGCCAACAACTCTGGCAAGACACCATTGATTTTATCTGCAGCAGTTTTCTACTTATCTTATTACTACTCATCCTCTGTCCCATATCCTATTCAGGCTATATCAAACAACTTGGATTGGATTAACTTGATGGCTTATGATTTTTACGGTCCTGGTTGGTCTCCATCTACAAACAACTGGACCACCTGCTGCGTTATACAATCCTGATAAGCAAGAAAGTGGAGATAATGGGGTTAAATCTTGGATTCAAGCAGGTTTGTCAGCAAAGAAGATAGTACTTGGATTTCCTTTCTATGGTCGATCATGGCAGCTTGTGAATGCTAGTAACCATGGACTTTTTGCACCGGCTAATGGAGCAGGTTTAGCCAGTGATGAATCAATAGGTGTTGGATCATTAGGTTATAATCAAATAAAACAATACATAACCCAAAATAACGCTACAAAAGTGTTCAATGGCACTATTGTTACAGATTATTGCTACAGTGGAACAACATGGATTGGATATGATGATCTGCAAAGCATCTCTACCAAGGTTTCCTATGCTAAAGGAAAAGGATTACTTGGTTATTTTACTTGGCATGTTGGTGCTGATGACAATTGGGCACTTTCTACAAAAGGTTAGTAAATTTACATTTATTAGATCAAAGATCCATGAAAATATTTGCCATATTATTATAATTTTACTGATTGGATTTGAAGTTTGAAGTTACATGGTCATTTTTAATTTGCACTTTGCTAGGAAGCATCCAATAGACATTAATCAATTATCATTCCTGAGCTCTCATCCTATATAATAAAGTTTTTCAAGCATGAATACTTTGATTAGTGCCTTGTTTGGTTATTTGACATATTATTAGAATTTTACTAACAAAAAGTTCCCATATATACTATTAGCATAAATTTAAGTTTTCAACATTATAACATAGTCCAATGAGAGAATAACACGTATACTAACATACGATTGGTATGGATGTGTGCAAAGATTGTTGCGTTGAGAGTAGCTAAGTATTTTTCTATAACAAAATCCTCATCCAAATTTTACATGTAATTTACTTTTAGGTTAAGTAGTTTTGTTTTTTTGAAAATTTCTAGATATTTGGTAATATGGTCCAACACTAAAATTAAAATCTTCAAAACTTAAATCATCTTAAGTTGGTAACAATCATCTTAAAAGTTTCAATTAAATTAAGTCATTTGTGATAAGTTACAATTTTTAATTTAAAATTTATACTGCATACAATAAGTGATCATATTTTTAAATATTTTTATAATTTAGAAAACTATATTACCTATATTATTCAACACTTAAATTTTTAATTTTATCAAATACCATCTTAGTAATATTTTTCTGAGGAGCAAATAGGTTGACAAAGCAAATAGGTTGACAAAGTTTCAAATCTTAGAACCAAGTTCTTACGGTGCAAACTACAAAATGTTATTTCAGCTTTTATGAATTCCTTTGTCTCTACATGAATCATGTGCTTTTTATCAAATGGGAAAGTTTTAATGAATGATAGTTCTCCTATGATCACTGTGACAACTCTACTAAATTAGAAAAAAGAAAATTTTCTTAATATTCAAAAACTTGGTTCAAAGTTTATGCTTAATTTATAGTCCTATTATTCAAGACAGATTATAAAGTCATCTGAGTTTTGACTATCTGTGAACTCTTAATTTTACACATTCAGCATCCAATCGCAGCCTTAGCACTTGCTGAATTTAACTCATTGCGCGGAAATATTACGGTGGTCCCGCTAACTAATTAGTGGGCAGGGGTTCAGGGGCAGTGCTCCCGAAAGAAAATTTTTTAGACTTCATTTACATTGTCACCATGCATCCAAATTTCTCAAACTCCATACCAACAACCAATCTCTAAAAAAAAAAAAAAAAAAAAGAATTGCCTCGAAAAATGTGCCAGTGCCACGTGGCGTGCAATGTGCGGTGCGCCGCATGCCTGTTGTGCGGTGCGCCGCAAATGTCTGATGCAACGCCGCATCAGGCTCTACGAGCTCTGGTCCCTGTGGGCCCCATCTGCGCAAAAAATGACTCTTTTACTCCTTTCAGTCTAATTTTCAGCCATTTCTAGCCCTACCCCTCATAGTCTTTTCATATTTTCATTACGTAAACTGCTCACTCACTTTTCCTATAAATACCACCCTTCACTTCTTATTCCAACACATCCCTTGAATTTGAGTAGATGACTATCCTCAAATTCCTCTATTCTTCTCCCTCTAATCACTCTCTAATTAATTAATTAATCTTTTTAATTAATTAATTATCTCACTCTAACTAAGTTAATTAATCTTTTTAATTAACTAAAACTTTTTTAATTAATCACTCTTTTTTCAAAAATCATTTCTTTTTCTAAAAATCAAATTAATCATTTTTCTCAATCCACCTCTCATCCAAATTAATTAATCAATCTTTTTAATTAATTAATCTATCCATCCTTTTCATCATATTAATTAATTAATCATTAATTAATTAATCTTTCAATCCATCCAATCACCTGGTCCTGATAAAACGGAACTTCGGTTTAGTAAAACCCTTCGCCCACCAAAAGTCAAGGTATCAGCTTTTTTCCTCACTTTCAGCACACCCAAATCAAAATCAATCTGATCAACTCCTAAACCCCTTCACTTAACTATGGAACGAACTACGTGGGTTTTGATCCCCATTCAATGGGGTACGTAGGCACGTTTGGAATATAAATTCAAATCTCAAATCCAAATCCTAATCAATCTCTTTTTCCCTTTTTAATTTGTGGATATTTTATTTTAATTTTCACCTTGCACTCATATCATATTCATGTATTTTATTTGTAATTATTAATATCATTCATGAAATTAATTTTCAAGTCAAATTAAAATTAAGAGCCAAATTTTGATTATTTAAAACCAAAAACCTAGTCCCCGAGTTCAACCTGATTCGAGGCTAGTGATTTTATCCATAGGCAAATTAAATTAAAAATTGATGAATTGGAGTCAAATGGGTTTTTCCTTAATTTTCCCTTTTACAAATAAATTAGGGTGGCGACTCCCAAAAATCATTTTTCAAAATCAACTAAATCCAAACCCGAGGGTTCCATCGTGAGTCTAAACCTGAATGAGCACCTCGGTTCCCTCTAGCGAACTAGGCCGGTGCTCGGGCGAGACCTCACACTATCAAACAAGATTTTTGTTTTTCATCATTCTAACGTGAAATTTTCATTTGTACATTGCAGCATTGCAGACGTGGGGAGCATAGACTCAGCAATGAGATAAAGAATAAGGACATGGAAGAAAGTATAGCACAATTATAAATAAATATGAGATGTTATTACAAAAATAATATAATTATAAATCATGTACTTTGTATTTGAATCGAACTAAATAAAGAGAGGTATTGTACAATATGCATAACTGTGGGTACAAATACATTGCCAATAAATGTGTAGTCCATGTTGAATATGATAAGTTGGCCAACCATAGGAAAGTTTACCTTTATTTGGAAACAAATCTAATGAGAAAAAATATAGCACCATTGAAAAAATGAAGGAAAATATAGGAGACATACCTCCTTACATTTTATATTTTGTTCGTTTTTAACATTGTTGACCTAATTTGTTTCACAATTTAGATAATTTCTATTTTGATTTTGACAATTAAATTGAAGTGCTCTAACATTTGCATTAAGTGTTTATTTTGTAGGTAAGATAGAAAATGTTGAAAATCAAAAAAGTTAAAAAAATTCCGTAGTCATGGAACAATTTTGTTAATTGCGCTTGCAATTCTATATGGTGCCTACAACAAGCATATCGCAACCACCGTCCATTGAGTCATGACTGCAATTAATTAAAGGAAAAGAGCCTTAAGACACAGAAGAGTCTGCGATCAGTATTGCGACTGCAATCTTGAACGTGATAGGATGATCGCAACTGCGATTAGAGTTCATATAGTAATTTAATAGTTCAAACTTATATAAAATTTATTTGTATGAGAAATCTAAAATCTAATAGTGCTATAAAATATAAATTATGAATATTTTAATTGCTCATTAATATTGGATAATTATTAAATTTGGTAAAGCAATAAATTTGCTAGCTTATTGAACAATTATTATTTTCTATTTACCTTATATCAATTTTTTTATGCATGAGAAAAAGTTATTAAAGCCAGTGTGACTATTAAATCCTAACTCCTAAGTCCCTTTAAAAAAAATTCTTTTTATATACACATTATATATATAAACTTGGACTAATAAAAATAATGTCTTAAATTGAATGAAGGCATAATAATTAATTAAAACACAATTATATAATATAAATTCTAACCTTAAATCTACTTGAGTTGGTTTATTATTCCTAATATAAATGAATAATGGGCTTATAAATAGATGCCTATGTCATGTTTAAATCTTTGTATCCATAGAGATATATTTTTTAATTTTTCTAATTTTGAAAATAAACATAAAATTTGGAAAGTTTTTTCAAGTTCCAATTGAGATTTACAAAATTTATAAATAAATATGATTTGTAATATAATATTTTATAGGTTTAATTACAAAAAAAAAAATCAACTTTCCTGAAAATTGCCAATATAATACAACCTTTAATTTTGGCAATTAAGGTCACAAACATTAAAATTTTAGCAAATTGGATCACGTGAATACAATTCAACCATATATCTGATGGCCAAAACTGACATAGCATTAATATAATAATATATTATCCACATCAATTTCTCTTCCTCTTCTCTCTTCGTACTTCATCTTCTCTTTCCAAAGTCAACCTCTCTGTGAGTCCTACCATCCTTACCAAATCTAGCTACATCGTCACTATCTCTTGGTCCAACATTGATTCACCTTTTAAGCTAGATTGGGTCGGTTTATACTCTCCTCCTAACTCATGCCACGATCACTTCATTGGATATAAATTCATCTCTTCCTTGTCCACATGGGAATCTGAGTTGGGTTTCATTTCTTTACCCATCACCAACCTCTATTCCAATTGCTTTTTTTGATGGTTAGAATCTTAGGTCAACCCCAAATGCCATGACCACAACAATAACCCTCTTCCTAGAACAGCCTATTTACTTGTCCAATTATTGTCATCTCAAGAAACTTAGCATTCAAATCTAATCAATACTTAGCCTAAGAACACAATCTGCTTTGCATCTATGGAGGAATCAGAAAATAAACAACAATTAAGGAACTAGCTATTGTTTAAATTAAGAAAAATCACCTGAAAGAGTGGAATAATTAAGTTGAATTACCCAAAGCTCACTCTAAAAAGTAATTTAATTTTCCTAAATTAATTGTTAATTAATGACAAATATGAGGAACTCATAGAGCCAACAAAAGAAATAAAAAAATTAGGAAGTAATTGAAACAACTCTCAGTTAAGAAGCAGAAGCCAATAGCATCAAAATCAATAGAGTTTATAATATTAACCAAAGATAATCAAACAAAGACAGCATCAGTCAATCAAAGAGAAAACAACCAACACACAGGGACCATAAACTCTCAACAGGGAGAGAAGAACCTAGCTCTCAATGAGGAGAGAATTTTAACAAACCCAGATATTAAATCAAGAACCAAACCACCAAGAGCTTCAAATAGGAGCTCCAACCCATCAATATCCAATCAAAGAAATACTTTGCACAATCAACAACTCAACCTTTATTCGAAAGGCAATTGATCAACGGTGAATAAGTGATGACAATCTCTGTGTGACTTTTTTAACAAAAAGAAAAGGATCCAGAGAGAGGGTATCTATATAGGCTTTTAATCAAAAAGAAAAGAATTAAGAGGGAGATAGAGAAGGTTAGATTGAGAGACACATAAAGAATGAGTCTGTTTGTTATCAAAGAGATGTGTACCAAATAGAAAAGAAAAAAGAGAGTAAGAGGAAGATGGTATGAGTATTATGGGTTTGATGTAAGGGTGAGGGATGAAATTTTTATGGCCGATGAAGAAGAGCAGATTTTTGAGGAAGAGGAGAGTAAGTTTTTGTGGCATTGAGGAAAAAAAGCTGACATGGATAATATATTATTAATACCACATTAGCTTTGGCAATCAAATATATGGCCAAATTATGTCCATGTGACCCAATTTACAAAAATTTTAATGTTCATAACTTCAATTTTCAACATTAAAAGATTGTGCTAAATTTGCAATTTTGCGAAAGTTGATTATTATTTTTTTTTTGTAATTAACCCTATTTTATATTAAGAAAAAGCTAAGTTAGAAAAAAAAATTAGGACTTATATTAGAAATATTTATAAACTAATGTTGATAGATTTAAAAACCCTTTTAGGATTAGGATATTATTTTTAATTCAATCAATTTAAGAATAATGATGATCTTTCCAATCAATTTAAAAATGATGATGATTTTTTTTTTTACATTAAAATCATATACTATTTCGTAATTCAAAATTTTTAATTTTATATAGATATATATCAGAGGAAATTACGCAACGTGTCCATTTTTTTTTATTTTTTTACACTTATGTCACTGGTTTTAATTTTTTACATTTTTAGGCTGGATAGTTTACTTTTTAGTCTTCACATTTTGTAAACAAAAAAGAGACGTTGAGCACCGGTCACTACTGCTATTGTAATTGCTCCGGTGGAAATAGAGGAAGCTAGGGCTCTGTTAAAACCCAAAATTTCAATCTTCTTTCTTTCTTTGTAGCTCCCTTATTTTAATTACCTTTTCCTTTACAAATCAAACACAAATTCTGAATTTCTTCCCCAAATTCCACAAAGCAAAACCCTACTGGCATTGGCTTCACCTTTGTCATCTGGTTAAGATGCGATTTTATTTATGTTAATTACTTTAATTTATATTCCCATAAATCATTGGCATAGATTTTAGTTTGGAGGATCCAATCATTTCTCTTGTCATGTTGAAGAAGTTCAATGTTGATATCATTATGGTTGTGAGGGTTTATATCTGCATTTGACTTTTAGGGGATTAAGGGTATGAAGTTGAATTTGTAGCAAGAAAAAGACAGTATTAGAAGTGTAGACTAAGTTGGTTTGGCTTCTTGGCATGAAAACATATGATGTTTAGTCATGGTCTCTATGGCTTTGCAATTGGAAGCACTGTAATATGATTATTTAGTTAGTAGTATTAGCTATCTTGGATTAATTGTACTCGTTATTTTATTATTTTAATGTCTGACATATTCTTTCACTCATAGGCAATCATTATTATATTTTGCATGAGACTAGTAGAGTGAATTTATAACAACATTATGAGAACATGTATGGCTAAGTAGGCACTTCCTTTTCCATATTTCACAGAAACAAAAAATTTGAACATGAAATTGAAAGCGTTTAAATATTTTACTAGAAATGCAATATGATATTGTCATGCAATTTGTCATTTTGATATGGAAGTGTTTGTGCTTATGCATTTTATTAACTTGTTTTTAATTATTTTTATAGAAGTGACAATATAAAATAAAACCCGAAGACCATTTTGTTTCAAAGATAGGATATTTTTTTCCAAAAGATGTTATTAGTGACCTAAAAGCAAATCTTTCTGAGGGACAATGAAATATGTTTGAGAAGACTTGTTTTGAGCATTGTTTGAGAAGACTTGTTTTGAGCATTATTTGAAGATGAAACAATTGAAATTTCAAGTACATGGATTACTGTTAAGGGAGTTACATTAACTAAATAATAGTGAGCTATGGGTTTCAGTTGGTGGTTTTCGATTGAAGTTTGGCATTAAGGAATTTATGCTTGTTATTGGTTTGAAATGCCATGAGGAGTGTAATAAAGTGAAGTTCTTGAAATAAAATAATAGTCTTGTGGAGAAATATTTTTCAGGTATGAAGTATATTAATAAGTAGTCTATTGAGGAATGTTTCAAGGCAAGGAGATGGAGTAGCGATAAAGAGGCTGTAAAGATTGCTATGTTATATTTTTTAGAATGTTATCTTTTTAGTTTTGTTAAAGGAAAATTTGTTGAGAAGGCTGATTTGGATATCATTAATAGTGGTGAATTCAATGATTATCCATAGGGAAAATAAGTTTTTTATCACAAAATTAATTGTTTGAAGCGCCAATTGTCCAATAAGAAGAAGAAGAAAAAGGGAGACATTTTTTACAAGTTGACCGGTTTTCCTCTTGCGTTATAAGTTTGGTTTTATGAGTGTTGTCCCTATGTTATAGGGAGGTATTGTGCTTTTCATAGTGGTAGTATCCCGCATATTTTGAATTAGAGTGCAGATTCAACTCCTGGATTTATAAGTTTTAAAAACTTTTTGTTTAATGTTCCCCATACAATGGTACTTTTTTTTTTATCTAATGTTATTTTTTGAGTATTTTTTTATTTGTTTTTTGTATTATTGAAGTTTCTATTTTTGTGTACAACTAAATTTGAGAAATGTAGGCCCCACTATTGAGGAGAGGCAAAATATAGATTTCAGTATTTTTTCAGCAAGGGAAAAGGAAAAGCTAATATTGTTGAAGAAGATTCCCATGTTTTTTACGATGATGATGATGATTTCACTTCTTCTCTTCCTCCTCCTAATATTATTGTTGCTTCCTCTTCTAAGCAACAAAATGTTTTTAGAGCTTCTTCATCAAAGCCACAAAAAGCTAGTGAAGAGATAGAAAAGCAATTTAAATTGCTTGCTTCTAAGCAAGAGAAACTTTCTAAAGAGTTATGTTCATTGAAAATTCATTTGGAAGATAAACTTTTAAAGGAAATGTCTTCTTTGAAGATTTATTTACAAGAGAAGTTTTCTAAAGTTTTTTTAATTTTGTCTAATGTGCAAACAAAGTTTCAATCCGATGCTGATAAAGATGATAGTGCTATTGTTGCTGAAAAAGATTTTGAGGTAAATTTTTTTTGTATTCATTTTTTTATGATATATATTTAACGGATACTTGATGTTGTTTTTAACTTAATCAATAGGTGAATAACAAAGCTACTGATGTTGTTGATGATGAATTAAATGAAGAAGAAAAGCAAGATGCTAAAGTATATTTTTTATTCTTTGATTTCTTTTTGATATTTTTTTTATTTGTTGTGTTTTAATCAACTGCATTTTATTTCATTCTGAACGCTAATAATGTGATAAAGGATACTGATGGTGATGAATCCCATACTGATGGAGGTGAGAGTGCTACTGCTATTATTGAAAAAGATTTTGAGGTAAAATTTTGGTGTTTTGTATACATTTTGTTAAAATATGTAATTAATGGAAGCATGATGTTGCTTTAACTAAATGAATAGGTGGATAACAAAGTTATTGATAGTGTTGATAATGAATTAAATGAAGAAGAAAACAAAGATGCTGAAGTATTTCTTTATTACTCTTTGATTTTCTGATTTTTTTTTATTTGTTGTGTTTTAATCAAATGTATTTCATTATTTTGTAAAGGGTGATAATGTTATGAAGGATACCATTGGTGATGAAAGAACTTCTTTTTTTGACAAGTTGGATGTTAATGAGTTTGAGGAGACTATTGAGTTTGCTATGAGGTCGAT
>CANTUT010000968.1:0-77500 GCA_947687605.1 Reutealis trisperma
TATATATATACCTACATATATATATATACATATATATATATATATATATATATATATATATATATATATATATATATATATATATATATATATATATGTATATATGTATATATATATATGTATATATATATATATGTATATATATTATATATGTATATATATATACATATATCTATATATATATATATGTATATATACATATATGTATATATATATATATGTATATATCTCTATATGTATATATATAGATATATGTATATATATATATGTATATATATATATATATATATATATACATATATATATATATATATATATATATATATATATATATATATATATATATACATATATATATATATACATATATATATATATACATATATATATATATACATATATATATTTGTACATGTATATATATATACATATATATATATATATATATATATATATATATATATATATATATATATATATATATATATATATATATATATATATATATATATATATTATGTTATAATAATCTTTATTATAAATTTTATTTTTTCATTCTCTAAAATTTATAATTTCTCCTTTTTATTATTTAATTTAAATTGATGCTTATTTGATTCATTTGGGCAGATGACTAGCACTGAAATTGATTCTATTGAGGTTGACAAGGGGACAGTTAACCTAGAAGAAGACAATGAAATTGTAGAGTTAGAAGATGTTACAGTTGGAATGGAAGGAAAGAAGGTAAAGAGGTCAAGGAAGAGTTCTTTGATTGTGTGGAAGTATTTTGAACTTATGGAAGGGAAGAACAAGAAAAAACTACAAAATGCAATGCTTGTGGAAAGATGTATGTAGCTAATAGTAAGTATGGGACATGTAATATGAAATTCCACATACCTAGTTGTCCTAGAAGAGATACTAGAGATGTAGGTCAGGCTAATATCTTAAACTGATGGGTCTATTGTAAATATGAAATTTAATGTTGATGAGTTTAGGGAATTGGTTTCTATGTGTGTCATTATGCATGATATACCATTTTAGTTCATTGAGTGGATAGGAATGAGAAATTTATTGTGATATTTAAGACCTAGTTTGCATCTTATATCAAGAAATACTTGTAAGGTAGATTGTATGAAGATATTTAATAGGGAAAAGATTAGGATAAAATCTATGTTAAAGTCAACATTAGGGAGGATATCCCTAACTTCTAATTATTGGTCTTCTGTGACTACTGATGGTTATATTTGCTTAACTGGGCACTTTATTGACAAGGATTGGCAATTGCAAAAGGAAAATTTAAACTTTTGTTATATGCCTCCTCCTCATAGTGGGGTAGCTTTGTATGAAAAATTTCATAATTGCTTATGTGGTTGGCAAATTGATGATAGAATCTTTTCTATTACTTTAGATAATGTAATTGCAAATGATGTGTGTGCTGATTTTTTTAAAAATCTTTTGGTTGCTAAGGGAGGGCTTATGAAATAAGGAGACTTTTTTCATATGAGATGTTTTGCTCATATATTGAATTTGATAGTGCAAGATGGCTTAAAAGAGATTAATAATTCTATTTTAAAAATTAGGGAAAGTATTAAGTATGTGAAGTGTTCTCAAGCTAGAAAAATTAAATTTTTGGAGTGTGTTGGTCTTTATGCTCTAGATTCAAAAAAAGGTCTTCGACAAGATGTTCCTACAAAGTGGAATTCCACATATTTGATGCTTGAGAGTGCTTTGTTTTATCAAAATGCTTTTATACATCTTCAAATGAGTGATTCTGATTTCAAGCATTGCCCATCCTTTGATGAATGGGCTAAGGTTGAAAAGATTTGCAAGTTCTTACAAGCGTTCAATGATATATCTTGTATCTTTTGTGGCATTAAATACCCAACAACAAATCTATTTTTTCTTTAGTATTTAACTTTGACAGAAAGTATGTTTAGTCAAGATGTATACATGAAAACAATAGGAGAGAAGATGTTTGTGAAATTTCAAAGTATTAGGCTGAATATAGCAGATTATTGGCTATTGCTGTGATTTTAGTACAAACTAAGTTTTGCTGAGTGGTGTTACAAGAAGCTCTATGGTGATGAGGGGTTAGTTGAGGCTATGAAAGTTAAAAATGACTTACTCTCCTTGTGTAATGAGTATGTTAATGCTGGAAATGAGACAAATAATGGAAGTTCAAGGACCAAATCAATGCAAAAAATGGAGTTTGATGGAGCTTCTTTAACTAAATATGTATTACAAGTTCTTGTTATATTGTTCCATATTTATTTATTTATTTCAGTTATTTAAATCTGAAATAATTTTAAATTCCTTATGTATTTAATTTATGTAGATTTGAAATAACATTATTTTCTTATTTTATTTATTTAGTATTTCAAATTTTGAGATAATACTATATTTCTTTTAATTATTTTATATTTTCATATTTGAAAATAATTAGTGTCATTTTTTTCATGTTTTTGTAGGACTTCGACTCTTTTGAGTGTGATGATTTTATTCCTTAAAAAAGTCAATTGGAACTTTATCTTGATGAACCAAGAATGGATTGAAGGATTAAGCTAGACGTTCTATCATATTGGAAAGGAAATTAATATAGGTATCCCCAAATTGCAGCCATGGCTCGTGATGTTCTAGCTATTCCTATGACCATAATAGCTTCTGAAAGCATTCAACAATAGTGGAAGGGTTCTTGATCAATATAGGAGTACCCTTAAGCCCGATGTGGTGGAAGCTTTGGTGTGTAGTAGAGATTGGCTATTTGGTGATCAAGGTATAATATAAGCTTAATTCTTGAAATCATTTTATAAACTTATGTTTAAATACTTAGATCTTTCTTATTTACTTTATTATAAAAAGGAGTGGGAAGAACTTACAAAAGATATAATGGAGCTTAACTTAGAGTCTACAGAATTGGAAAATGAAGATGTTGATTTAACTTCTTCATCTAATTATGTAATGTGAATCTTTTATATTCTTGTGTTTATTTAGCAGATTTAGAAGAACTTAAATGGTGTTTAATTAGAATTTTTATATTTATGTTAATTTGCAAACCTTGTGTTGTATTAAGAATGTTATTTAAATTTGTTTGATATTATTTGCTTGGATACTTGAAGAACATGTATAATATGAACTTTTTTATTGAATTTATAACTTTAATCATGATTTGAATCATGAATTTTTAGGTTATAAATGTTATACAAATTAAATAGGTTGTGTTGGGTTTATAACCCGCATATGACATTTAAATAAATGGGTCATGCCAGATTTATGACCCGCATATGACCCATTTAAATAAACAAGTTATACGTGTCGTGTTCGTGTAATCTGTTTAATTTTCATGTTGTGTTAGAGTGAAAATATTATTACACGATTAATAAATGGGTTGTGTTTATATTGACCCTAATCATGTCAACTAAGTAGGTGAACTTGACATAAACACGAACCATGAACATGTTTTGACACCCCTAATTAGATATGAGCAACACAATAATGATGGCTGATCAAAATGAAGATAACTGAATCCTTTACCAACCAAAAGTTTCAATGGTGACATACCTATTTTTATAACGAATTGTCACAGAATACTTTTTTAATTATTTAAAAAAACACATAAAAAAATTGTCAAAAAATGAAATCACAGTATGCTTGTTGTACTTTTTCCTAAATAAAACTTAACATATAAGCTACACTTTTTTTAGAGCAAGTAAAATTTTATTGAAATTTTAAATGGGGATAAATATGAATTAAGCTGAATATTACTAAGAGTGTGTTTAAGATGTGGTTAAAAAAGTTTTTTAGAATTTTTTTGATTTAATAGATTGAGTTTTATTTTTTTATAAACTATTTTTTTAAATATGCTCTTGGGAAAAAATACCAATTTACCTACTTTTACTTAAAATCAGTTTTAAAGCTTTTGGAAAACTCAACTTCAAATGAGGCCTAAAAGACATTTTACCCAGTACACCCAAAAAATATGGCTACTAGATAGCTTAATTCTATGTGGAAAAACCTTAGAAAAGTATAAAAAAATATTGAACATGAACGCAAAGTTTACCTAGTCTGAAATATTTCCTATAGAAATACTAATGACACAAAAACAAGCATTAATTTGTTACAAACAAGAAGCATCTTTCCATAGAAATTTAAATACATGAGCATGATGCTGAGCTTCCTGTTGCAGCAATGCATACTAAGCCTACTATTGCAGCAATGTACACTTCGATGTATCAATAAAACTAGAGATCAGAAAATAAAAGTGCATTTCAAAACCAATCCAAACAAGAATATAAATGTTATTTTAGGCTAACCCAATTAAGAACATATACTCGACCAATTAGCATCAGTACCAGTTTTGTCAAACTTAAAATTTGTTTTTACATTCCAATGAAGTTCCAGGCAAGACATTTCAATTTTGGTGGCAGTTGCCAGGAATGTCAGCCCACCATTGATTGAAAGAAGAGGCAGATCTTGAAGAATTCATCACCGTTTCAATCACCACTACCTTAATTAGCATAGAAAATTCTATATCCATAATGCTCTACCCACCACCTTATTGAATGCATATAGAGAAAGTAATTAATATATTATAACCAACATTGAGAAAGGTCTTACACATTTCCTACACCAACTTAAACATCCATATATATAGCCCTTGATCATTAAGTAAGGTAAAATATCAAGCAAATTTAATACTGAATATTAGAGAGAATAAGTTGTATTTCTGTG
This sequence comes from Reutealis trisperma, assembly GCA_947687605.1. Lineage (NCBI taxonomy): Eukaryota > Viridiplantae > Streptophyta > Magnoliopsida > Malpighiales > Euphorbiaceae > Reutealis > Reutealis trisperma. Next base: position 4,726 of record CANTUT010000968.1, read on the forward strand.
TTGTAGATAAATGGTGCCTTGAAGGACATGATGGTAAACAAAGTGATAGTCAATCTCAATATGTTTTGTTCATTCATGAAATACATCATTGTGTGAAATTTGGATTGCACTTTTATTGTCACAATGAAGTATAGTGGCATAAGAATGGGTGATACCCATATCTGCTAACAACCAGCATAATCATAATAGCTCTAATGTTGTATCAACAAGTGCATGATATTCCGATTCTGTGAGCGGGTAACAACAATCTGTTTCTTGCTTCACCAAGAAATAAGGGAATCTCCTAAAAAGAAACAATAACCAGTGGTAGAATGGCGATTAGTTGGATCACCAGCCCAATCTACATTAGAATAACCAGACAATTCCAAAGATGTATTAGCAGAAAATGTAAACCATGGAAAAGTGTTCCTTTGATATAACAAAGGATTCATATGATTGCTACATAGTGAGATGAGCGTGGAGCAGACATGAATTGACTAACTAGATGGACAGCATATGAGATATCTGGCCGAGTAACTATAAGATAAACAAGACTTCTAACTAGTTAGTGGTATAAGATAGGATCATTAACAGGAGTGCCATCTAGAGGAGTAAGTTTACAGTTAAGCTCAAAGGGGGTTGCAACTGTTTTGCTATTAGTAATACCAGCTCCAGAAAGTAGATCATATGCATACTTGGTTTGAGACAAATAATACCCTTAAAAATTGTGAGAAACTTCAAGGCCCAAGAAATAGCTGAGAGTTCTGAGATCCTTCATTTCAAATTGTTGGCTAAGATATGTTTGAACTTTTGAAATACCTATTGTGTCACTTCCTGTAATGATCATATCATCAACGTAAAGTAATAGAAGAATAATTCCATTATTGGTGTGCCGAACAAATAGTGCTGAGTCATGTCTGCTGGAGACAAAGCCAAATTTAGTAAGAGTGAAACTAAACTTAGCAAACCATGCCCTAGGAGATTATTTCAGTCTGTACAAAGCCTTTTTCAGCTTGCAAACCTTATGAGGAGAGTGGTAACCAAGAGGAGGTTTCATGAAAACTTCTTCAAATAAATCTCCATTTAGAAAGGCATTTTTAACATCCATCTGAAGTAGTTTCCACTTGCAGACTATTGCTATGGCTAAAAGACTACAGACCGATGTCAATCAAGCAATTGGAGCAAATGTTTCCTCATAGTCTATTCCATATTCTTAAGTATATCCTTTGGCTACTAAACAAGCCTTGTAATGCTCAACAGATCCATCTGAACATGTCTTGATTTTGTAAATCCATTTACACCTAATAGGAATCTTGTTAGGAGGAAGATCAACTAGGTCCTAAGTGTGGGTTTTCTCTAATGCTTGAATTTCTCTAGTCATAGCTTGTTGCCATAGAAGGTTAGTGCTGGCCTCACAATAAGAGTGAGGTTCATGAAGTGTGGCAATAACAGAATAACAATGAAAATCTTGAAAGTGAGAAGGTGTTTCTCTTACCCTAGTTAATCAACGAAGATTGATTTCAGAAGGAGCAGGGTTAGGTTCAGGAGTAGGTGACAGATCAACAATTGGAGTAAGTACATTCTCTTTAGACAAGATCATTTCAGGAGGAGTAGAATCAATTCAAGAGGCAACTCTATATCATTAACAGGATATAACTCAACACATGGATTAGTAAATACACAATTTGTGCCAAATTCATGAAATTTATAAATTATGAAAAACATAGTATTTTCCCAGAAGACATGTCGGGATATTCACAATTTGTTGGAGATAGGATCCCAATAGCAATATCCTTTATGTTCTGTACCATATCCTAGAAAACAAAAAGATGAGCATGCAGTTCTAGTTTAGTGTATTCATTCATGAGGCTAAAGTAAAAGAAAGCAAACACATCTAAAGATTTTTAGTGAATGATAGTCAAGAATCTTACCATAGAGCCCTCAAAAGGAGAAATGTTATAAAGAACATGGGTAGGGAGATGGTTAATTGTATAAATAGTAGTTAAAGTTGCTTCTCTCTAAAATTTTTCAGGATAACCTGATGACAGAAGGAGAGCTCGTACAGAGTCTAAGATGTGATGATGTTTGCGTTCGGATTTGCCATTTTGTTGAGATGTATGAGGATAGGATCATTTCACTAAAGTTCTTTATTCATGAAAGAATTACAAAAGACTTGACTCTTTGTATTCCATGGCATTATCAGTTTGAAAAATTTTGATAGGACGAGAAAATTGGGTTTGAATTATCCTTGCAAATTGAATATAGATTTGTGGGGAAGTTCAAATCTATGCTTCATATAGAAGAGCCATATAAAACGTGAGTAATCATCAATGAAAATAATAAAATAGCAATTACCACTAACTGTTGGAATAGGAGAGGGTCCCCAAATGTCAGAATGAACAAGTCCAAAAGGAGTATCACAAATAGAATCATTATTATTAAATGATAAAGTAGGTTGTTTTGCAAGTTGATAATGAGTATATTGAAGTTCTACAACCTTTATATTTCCTAAAGTACCACTCAAAATTAAGGGATGAAGTTTACTAAGAGAGGCATGATTGAGTCGTAAATGCTGCTGAAACAAAGGAGATAAACTAGTTATAGCATATAGAGCATTATGAGGTATTTAAAGAGATTGAAGTTCAAATAGCCTCCCGATTTTGATTCCACTTCCCATAATTTGTTTCATCTTCGGGTCTTATACCTGACAACCATTAGAATCAAAATGTACAGTTAATCCTAATTCACATATTTGACCAACAGAGAGAAGATTAACAGCTAAGGAAGGCACAAGATATGTATCAGGGACAGTAAGAGTAGATGTGGAAACAGTTCCAACATGACTGATGCCCATTTTATTTCCATTAGCAGTATGAACTAGGGCTAGAAAGTTATTTTGGGTTTTAGATTGGAAAATGTTTGGATCAGAGGTCATATGATTACTACATGCAAAGTCAATTAGACATTGATTGTTACCTGAGTAGACAGACATAGCACTAAAAGAGGAGGCACTGGAAAACATAACCTTTTTAAACATGGATTTAAGGTTAGAGAGGGTGAAGGAGGCCATAGAAGGGGTAGAGGGGTTATCAGGAATAGCAGCATTGGCACTGGAGGACCTGATTTCTGAGTTGATTATGTACTTGGGATGATTGTCTTTAGGTCTTGCTGGATGAGTAAGGCAGTTGCTTTTGATATGTCCTAGTTTGTGGCAGTATCTGCACTCGATAGTTGGCCAGTTAGAGAAGGAGTGACCAGGTTGATTGCAATTCTTACAATGTTGTAATGAATGAGTTAGTGACGGCCTATGAATAACCAAAGCCTGATCATAGGAAGCTAGTTTGCTAATTTGCAAATGAGTTTCTTCAAAAATTAATTCTTTGACAGCAGTTTCTAGTGTTGGAAGAGGATCTTTGTGTAATAGAGATACTCGAACAGGTTCATATTCATACCAAAGAGCCATGAGAAATTGGATCAGATGGAGTTGATCTTCAGTAATTTTGGCTTAGGAGAGCTGATTCCAGACAGGTTGTATTTGACTCAGGAAATCATTGACAAATTGTCAAAAATTCTTGCTTCATATTATTCAAAATATTCCATAAATGATAATGATGAGCAAGACCAGAAATTGTATACCTGTTTTTAAGAAAATCCCAAATTTCTTTAGCAGTATCAAATTGATCAAATTGAATGTGAATACTTGGAATAGAGGTGTTACAAAACCAAGTAATGATATGATGATTTTTGCTCTCCCAGTCATCAACACGATCATTGTATTTTGTTTCAATTTCATCTTAAAGATGAACAAGTTTGGGAGTTCCACCAATGATAATCCTCCAATATTTAATTCCAACAAGATAGCTTTTCATGCTACTTGCTACCATTTAAAATTGTCACAATAGGTTGAGCAATATTAATTTTCTCCATAACTCTATTATAAAGAAGGAATTTCAAAATCTGACAGCAAAATGAAATCGGGAGATCGAAAAACCTTAGGAACCGGTTCTTGATGTCTGAAAACTGGTACAGAAGTGGTTGAACCGACGAGTCAAAACTAAAGTCAATTGGTTTGATTGAATTGAACTAAGAGGACACGTGGCAGATACTAATTGGCTAGTATATGATGATAGGCGTTGATGTGTGCTAATGATATGGAATAGCTAATGTGTCAGATGACGTGTCAAACACGTGGATGTTGACGTGACAGAAAATTAGACTTGTTGGCTGATGTGGCAGATGACATATCAAACACGTGGATGATGACGTGTCACTTGCTGACTAGACAAGTGCCGCTAATGTGGAGAGGACATGGATTAATGGGATGTTGACACATGTCAGAGTGCTAACGTGTCTCGTCCCTGCCTCTGGTGCACATGGTGGTGCATGGATTTCTAGGTAGCTTCTTCTGGTGGCACATGTGGGCACATGAGGAGGTTTTTGGATCTCCAGTTGGTTTTGTTTTGAAGCTGATGATGAGACCTTTCTAATGGTTATATTTTCTTAAATTATAGTCATGTTGCATGTAATTAAATGAATAGTAATTTATATTGCAGAAAAATAAAAAATACTGAAAACTAAGAATAACTAGGCTTTGATACCATGTAAAATATCAAACAGATTTGATATTGAATATTAGAGAGAATAAGTTGTATTTCTGTGTGTTTAATGTACAAGAATGAATACATATATATAGAGTTATCTAGCATAGTTAGATGAGTGATTAGTGGCTTGATCTTGACTTTCATGGAAACTGCACATGAGATGGTTTGAAATATGTACAGGCTGCACATGTTAGACATATTGAATTATGGATTTCTTTTGGATGCTTTGACTTCCATTAACAAGTAATAAGAGCAAAATATGAAGTGAAAAGCTATTCTGTAAGAGTAAAGTAAGCTTGTGGGAGAGTGTTAATTTTGTGCACAAGTGAATGAAAAATGAGCTATGAATTGTGTATATGTACTCATGTGTGTATGTGTAATTGACTTACAAAAAATTCAATTTATTATAATAGAAAATCATTTTCTTCAAGTCCACCACATACTCATAATTTTTGAGAATTTAATCCAATAGATTTGAATTAGCAAGCATGTTGTAATTGACTAAAATTGTGCCACGCACCACAAAGAAAGAAAAACTATGTAGTTTAGTTTCATTTAGAGGGATGTATAGTCATTCATAGTCACCAGGTGATGCTATAGCTACAAATTAAATACTGAATAATAACAAACTCCACTCTCCTTCCAAATTGAACAAAAGTTAAATTTTTACATAGTTCATGTTGAAAATTTTGTGATGATTGAATGAGCACTGACAGACAAAAATCTCTTTCTAAACATACAAAGTCTCAAACCACAAGAACTTAGTTGCTCGTGGTTTATAACTGTAAAAAGAATATCTTTTACTTTAAGGTATGTTTAGTAGACCATAATGAGATATAATGTAATGTAATCAAATGAATTTCTAATATAAATTTACATTAGAAATTTATTTGATTACATTGCATTATGTCCTATTACGTTTTACTAGACGTACTCTAAAAGTTATCAGAAGACAACTAAATAGATAATATCTTACATCCACTCCAATAGTGAAGTTTGCTTTGATAAATTTGAGCCAAGATAGTTTACTTCATATTTTATCCCATCAAATAGTTTACTTCAGATTTCATCCCCTCAAATAGTACAATCAATTGTACAAACAAGCACCTGCAATTCAAGGTGCAATTAGATCAAAAGCAAGAATGGGAATGAAAAAAAAGTTATGCACCAAACAGACTCTGATAAAGAACCATCAGTTCATGTTCAAATTTGCAAAAGGCTAGTTATTTTAAGTGATAAGCTGAATTTGTTCAAGTGTGCATGCGTGCAGAGAAGAATGCAATTTGCTATGAACTCCAATTTACAAGGTAGACTAGTCACTATGATCTAGAATGGTCAGAATACTTACAACAAATACCATAATCTAGAAGCAATTTATAGAGAGATCTAATTATACATGTGAAATCATTAGGTCGAAGTAATGAAAGAAACTCAATACAGCTAATTAAATTAATAAATTTGTTTTAAGAAAAGCTTTTGCACAGTTGCACTAATCTCATTTAAGGGGTCTACATTCCACAAATCATTTTAAAACTATATAACATCATGATCTAGTCTAGAGAAGGAAAGTAGCGTGTAGAAGATATAAATGTGAAGAGAATTTTAATTACTAAGGGAGCATTATTATTGTTTTTGTTTTTATACTAAGATATCAAGGAATAAAGGAAGATCTCTATTAGAATTCAAAAAGAAAACAAAACATGAAGAATGAAGGAAGATCTCTCCTGGATAACATTCAGATGCTACTAGACCCAAAAAAAAAAAAAAATCAATGTCCAAAAAGCTAAGGCATAGAATAATGCATATTTTTCAAGATGTTGGTTTCATCAGCATATGCTTTGTTCAATATTTATAAATATTAGAATTGTAATTGAATCCTATAAGGGAATTTATGGAAGAATGAAACTCTAAAAAGCTAAGGTACTGGAGAATGTGGATTCATAAGATAAGATCAGAATTGCAATGCTTATTAAACCATTTTTCTGTAAAATAATATCAAGAATATAATCACACATTGAATAATTACAAAAATATTAAGTGGTTAATATAGAAATGGACTTCCCAACCTTAATAGCTAGCTTTTAATGTTAGTTCTCCCAAATCTATATAAAAAAAAAATTAATATGGTATCAGAGTTTAATTGATTCTTATACCACCTCATGTTCTATCATAATTCATACTGGGATATCAATTTCTTACCTGTGGAAGGTTTTTTTCAAATTTCTTATCTGTAAAGGATTTTTTTTAATTTCTTACTTGTAGAAAGTTTCTTTCAATTGTCGTACTCATGGAAGGTTTCTTATTTTGTCCGTAGAGGGTTTCTTTCAAATAACCCAGTTTGCATCATAAATTACAAGTTCAAACAACATAATTCGTATCATAAATTACAAGTGTTAACTGGGATTAATCAAAATTGCCTTCACATGGTTGCTATTTAAGGGAGCTATTAAGAATATCATCTCATATTAATTAATTAAAAACATATTAAGTGATTAATATAGAAATGTACTCTCTAACCTTAATAGCTAGCTTTTAAGATTAATTCTTCTAAATCTATATTAAAAACTTAATAAACAAGCCTTTATCACTTTAATACCAGAGAACATAGCCAACAAAAAGGTGCAAGTCATCCATATTTACCCAAATTACATCAGTATTGAACATGACGACTAATTTCATCACCAAAGTAAAGAAGACAAGTGAGTTATATACATACTAGAGTAAACAACCAAAGTAACTTGATTTGTCATCAATAGTAGTGTATTAATTATTATCAAAAAACCAAATTCATATTAAAAGACAGTAATCCTTGACTAGAAACACTTTTCCAAAGGTAGCAATAAACTCTTCCTGTTGTGTCACTCCTTGCTTAGCTAATGCATCAACTACATAATTAGATTCCCTTGTTGAGAAAAGAAAAGTTGCTGGTGGTAATGACCCAATGAGTGAGTGAATTTCGTTAAAGAAATTGTTGAGATACCATGGACCCCCTTTAGTAACAAAAGTACCATATAATCAAACAATATTGTGACTAGAAATCATTCAATTACACCAACATTGACCCAATGTGAGTTAAAGTTTAAAAAAAAATTGGTAACAATAACAACCCATTAAATTATGCTAATAATTAATTGAAAATAAGAAGATGATATTACTGTTATCATAAGGTGATCCATCAAGAAGGTGATCTTATTAATAGTTTATTTTCTGAAAATATTTATGCTGCTATTTCCATTACTTTATAATTATTTTGAAAATATGGTTGTACAAGTACCTTTTTACTCCATGTATCTTTGGGAAAAACTCTTTTTGGTTTCTGCATGATGCTCATAAATAGGGTCTTCACCTTTTACTTAGTTTTTTTTTTCTTTTCTGTTGTCACTATCCTTTTCCTCTTCTTTCTCTATACCTGTCATTTTTATATTTTCTACTCTGCACTTTCTCTTGTGATTCTTCTTTTTCTTAGAGATTTTGTAAGTTTTGCAAGTTTTCTAGCAATTCCTTAGTTGTTGGCTAATTCAGTGTGCCCCACTAGTTCTGAGTTAAAGGCTCAGAATTGACTTTTATTCTCACAGATTTTGTCTCAAAGCAATCTTCTTGTTGACGAACAGCTCCTCTCTTATATTTTATGATCTCTTTATTAGTATATTCCTCATGTATATTTTATTTTTCCAAATTTGATATATCTGATGATTTTAACTAAGAACTTTCATAAATATTTGTAAGATATTTTATGGGTTTCGGGCGCATTCATGATTTGCCAATTTCAAAAACATCATAACTTAAATTTTAAGGGTCTTGGGTAAGCTCTTCATTAATCATTAATTTAAGGATCTTGCATAAACTTTTAGCGTGCCTATTCCATTAGTGATTTTCTTTTTTCATTGTTTTAGAGAATTTTAGATGAACTTGTAGTTCACCTATCCTATGGCGAGTTTTCTCTTTAGAGAGTCATGGACAAGTTTTATAATTTTGCCTATTCCATGGCGATTCTTCTATTTAGGGAGCCTTGATGAGCTTTTTATCCATTATTTATAAAGAGTTCTAGGTAATCCTATAATATGTCGATCCCTATTTTAAGGCACTTCTTCCCCTCTTTTTTCTTTTCTTTTTTTTTTTATTTTAAACAAAGACTTAAGGAGTAAGTACGTATGGTTTGCTTATCCCAAGACAATGTTCAATGTAGGGAATCTTGGATGCCCTTTGAGGTATGCCAATCATGTGATGATGTCAAATGTGGGGAATGCTATCCCTTGGCGATGTCCATTGGGGGGAATACTATCCCCTGGCGATGTTGAATATGGGGAATACTATTCTCTAGTAATGTCAAATGTGGGGGATACTCTCCCCTGGAGATGTCGAATGTGGGGAATACTGCTCGTTGTCGATGTTAAATGTGGGAAAAATTGTCTCTTGTCAATATTGAATGTAGGGAATACTGTCCCTTGTCGATATCAAATGTAGGGAATACTTTCCCCTGTCGATGTCAAATGTGGAGAATATTGTCCCTTATCAAATGTGAGGAATACTGTCCGCTATCGATATTGAATGTGGGGAATACTATCCTATGTTGATGTCAAATGTGGATACTACTATCCCCTATCTATGTCGAATGTGGGAAATACTATCCCTTATCGATGTCAAAATTTAGATATAGAGAGTGTGCGCACATCTTGAAAAATTTGAACTTTTATTGCTCAAAAAACACAACTAATCATTAGGTATAACAAATAAAGATTAAAAAAGACTTTGTTGATAATATATTATTAAGTTATCTGAGTTCTATATACAAGGTTAGAGTTTCCTTTGGCAATTGTTTTATATTTTGCAAGTTTGAATATCATAATTGTCTTCAGATCTTTAGTGTCATTGCCTAATATATGCATTTTGATATGCAAAACTATTACCAATCTTGGAAAAAAGTGTAAAGGTGTAATTAAAGGAATGGTGGAGCCAAAAGCAGTGGAAGCAAGGCGGTGGAGTGAAATTTCAAATATTTTAAAATTTCACTTCACCCAATTTTGGTCCAAATATCCATTTAAGTAATCAATTAATTTGTATGTAAAACACATATGCATAGACAGAAGAAGGAAGGGTAATCATATTACCTTTTGTAGGTTCCTTCTTTCTTTATCAAAGAGCTTCCCAGGTGTGAAGCCTCTAGATCATCCACACCTAGCTCACCTTTAAGTTTCCATTTGGTTTCTTTAGTGTTCTTGAATCCTTCTCATGGTTGCCCAAATTTGATTCAAGATTTTCCCTCAAAAACCTTTAGAAAGTTAAGGTTTCTCTTTAATTAGTTTTGGACTAAACTCATTTTCAAATTGCACACAATTTTGTTCTTTCACAAAGAACTAAGGAAACGAATTGGAGATTGAAAGAAAACTTGAAGAAACTATTTCTTCCTTTCTTTTTCTCTCAACTTCTTTCTCTTCAAAATTGCTTCAATCTTAAAAATGATATTCACTCTTTCTTGCAACATAAAAACTCAAAGCTTTTATATCATTCCAAAACTTAACCCTTAAGTCTTCACAAAGACTTAAACACCCTTTAGCTCATCATTTGGTGAAGAGGCAAAGTTGACTTTGCTTCTTCAAATAGTGAAATGACCATTTTATCCTTTATGGGTAAAATGGACATTTTCATTAGCTAAAAAGATATAATTATAATTTTAACCTTAGTAGAAAATTCTCTAACCCCTAAACCCATTACATAAGCTTATGAATCATGAATTTTCTTTGACCCCTAAATTGCCTCTTTTCTATATCACATATGGGCTTAGGCCACATCTCATGTGTTAAGGGTTTTCACTAAGCTTAAAATTAAGTCTTCGATATAGTTTAAAATATTTTTCAATTTAATCTTTCTTATTTGCATCATATACAAATTAAGATTTAATTGAATAAAAACCTTCATAGATTAAACATGAGGACATGCTAGGTTTCTTTTTAAATTTAATTACATATTTAATCATTTTACCACTAATCAATTAATTAAATACTTTAATTAATTATTATGGTAAACCTTTTACACTTGGAAGGTGATCACTATTGGGTGTGTGACTTTCTAGGTTCATGTCTAATTAGCAATGGGAATGAGAAAACATTTTTCTCTACTAATGTGAAATCCCCACTTCACACTTAGTCTCATAAGTTATGAGTGACAGCTAGCATTCCATGTCACGACTACCTAATTAGAAATGACTGTTTATAGTTGATACCTTTAAACATTACATGGACTATCGATCATAAAATATCATGCACTAGAATCCCTACATTAAAGATCCCAATCTCGGTTAGGGTAATAGTTTATGCCAAACCCTAATGTGCCTTGATTCTATGTCCTTATCTCGATTCTAATTCTTGATGAGATTAGGTTCCTACTATAAACTCTTTCTAGTGAATCTGTCTATCCTAACTAGGAGCTTTAGTTATCAAGAATAACCAAATAGCATAGGATCTTAACCTCGTTTACTCGAGATAATGAATTTTATCTTGGTGATCACTTACCTCTATATATAATAAATTAGAACTATCACATGCCATATATCATACGTGAATAGTACGTCTATTTAAGCAATGATAAATTCTAACTACCTATGTACGAGATATAGTATCCCTCAAGTCAAAGTATTATATGCACTATTATGACCTAGATAATAAATAATTGACAAGTAGTAAAACCCCATATTATTATTATTTAACATCATAGTTCAACTATTCATCCTATGAATATTCACATATTTGTATCGACATTACATGTCAAGCAGCATAAGACTCACTGCCTTCATAATCATCTATATTACATACTGATTATAGAAAAAAAAAATAGAAGTAATGGTCTTTTGGAATTAATGATGCCCAGTCATTAATACTATGACCATGAATATATTTAAAATATTTGTACAAGAGCAATCTGTCTCTCATATTCTCAACACTTGAGAATAGATCCTCTTACAAATACTTGAGGACAATATTCAATAATATGAAACTCTTTTTCACATTATGAAAATTTTTATTGTGCCATTAGGAATTAATATCTATTATTACATAATTATTATATGGCTTTTAAGGCACATACTGCTATCAGTAATAACATAAATTTTTTTATTAATTTAAATGCACACAATTAAGAAAGAATGAATTAATATATGTATAAAGAAGAATTTCTTTTCTATTTTTCTTATGTAGATAATCAGAATATTTTTTAATAATATACACATTCTTTAAAATTAAGATGAATTTAATGATATAATGCCATCATATATTCAATATATATCTTTACTATATATATATTGAAAAAATTATTGACCTCACAAATTAAAAATTTAAAAATTAAGTTTTAAATATCAATCCAACAATTAAATTAACATGATCAACAAATTCTAATGATTTTATACCTGCTTAAGTTCTAATGGATAAGGTTAGTCTTTATTTGTTTCCTTTGTTATTAGGCCCATGATGCTTGGTGTGTATACATATATATGGTAATTTAAACTTTTTCTATTTGTTTATTTATTTACTTTTTTAAGTCAATAACAACAAGAGTTACAGAAATGCAATATGCTAGAGACAAACATAGAGTAAGAAAGATTGATTTGTGAAAAGTCATTTCTTATTATTGCTTTGTTTGATTGCATAAGAATCAAAAGACGAGAATAAACAAAAAACTTATCTAGCTTGATTTGAAGCACCATATACATGTTGTTATTGCTTTTCTTTGTTGATAACCAATGCACACTGTGTAATTGTAAGATCTGAAGGTTGCATATTAGATGGTGTTGGATTACAATTCAAAACTTTCAACCACAGTATCTTGAGCCTCACAAATCACGCTTCCACTACGAGCAAGTTTAGAGTGAGTCAGAGACTGAGTCAAAGGAGTAAGCAATAGTAGCAATAGTGAAAACTGAACTGCAGATCTTTGATCTCTAGTAACCAAATGGCCAATGGCTACTTAATAGAAGCAGAAAGACAAGATTAAAGGGCCAAAGCAAAAGCACTACAAGAAATGTTTGGTGCAAAAACATTTTTCGAGCTTAATGATGATGTTAGGGATTTTGTAAGCTAGAGTGAGGTGGTGAAAGTGAGAGGATTAGTGATGGAATGGGAGGTTCTAAGGTGGTAAGAGTGAGTGGTGAAGGAGGAGGAGCTCAGTTAGTATGGAAGTGAGAGTGAGAGAGAAAAATCATAAGAAAGCAAGGTGGAAATAGACAAAGACGCAAAAATAAAAAATAAAAAAATAAAAAATTCTAATGTGGTTTGACCCATTTACACTTATGATTTGTGGTTTTTTTTTTTTTTTTTTTTACAAAAAGGATTTTGTATCTCTTTCTTTAGTAATTATGAGTCCAAACTTCTAATGGTGTCAGTGCCTGTGTCACTGAAATAGCAATGTGAATTCCCACATTTATAATATTTTTTTTTCTGACTAGTAATGCCACATGGAATTATAATGCCACTTGGAATAATGAAGTCCACATGGGATCCATTAATCGATTTGGTGAATTAAAACACACCACATTTCTTTTGATTTTACACTTAGATAATAAAAAAATTAAACAAATTCAAATCGTGATTTATTGAGAACGGGTAAACAATTTATAGAATGAAATTGAAATTTCTAATATCAAATCCCTTATTGCATTACTTATCCTTTCTCATCCATTTCCAATATGAGTTCACAATCCCAAGTGAAGTCAAATGAAAGTAGTGGAAGCATAGGTGAGGTAGTAAGACCAGTGGTGAAAAGGTACGAGTGTGGTGTGTAGTCACCAGTGAGGATTTCAACAACTCTTAAGAGTATGAAAAAGAAATTTTGTGGCTGTGTGTGATTTGGAGATGGTAAAAAATGTAATTTCTTTGAATGGGTTGATGAATATGACTGTGTTGGTTATTCAGAGAGAATCCCACTACTGTTACAAGTGTAAATTATCAGACAAGGAAAGTTGAAGTTTCTAGTGAACTCAAAAGAAATCAAGAACTTACGTATCATTTATAGAATGAAATTTGCAATTTTTATGAAGAAAATGGGATGCTAAAGATGCAATTGAGAGAGATGGTCCTAGAATTAAATGTGAAGAAATAGAAATGTATCGGGTTGAAAAAAGATTTTTGTATTGATAATTGCCTATTTCATTGTGTGTTTGTTGTTAAGACACTAGGAAAATAGATCAAAGAATGAAAAATTGTATCTACTATAATTTGTTTGGTTCTTTTATCAATGTAAGCAACATGGTTGTAAAAATGTTTGAATAAAAAAAATTGTGCACCAAATGCAATCCTTTGGTTATTAATTGCTTATCCACTAGTTATGAATTGTCATTTTTGTGAATGCTTATGCTTGCTTATGAATAGCTAAATTTCTATGCAATAAGGTGGTGGTGGATTCTACTTAGGATGGCAACCAATTGTGTTAGTATATATTGCTTCTAATGGGGAACTTAAGGAAAATTGATGGAAATGAAATGCACATCTAATGGTTTGTTTTCAACCATCAAGTAGCAATTGTGTAACATATTAAAATTGATTAAACAATCTATCTTGTCCTCAGCACATCAGTGTATCAAATTGCAACACATCAGATCAACAAAATAAACATGGCTAACAATTCATATAGATAATTAGTATTGATTATCTTTTAAAAATATTTACAATGTTTTGGATCAATATATTGATATCAAATACTACAAAATGGTAATTTAGAAACCTGTATATAGATTTACCAAAATATAGAATACTAAAATCTTGTGAAGCAATATATTTTTGTACTAATGTCACTTACTATCTAGGTTACTATGTAGATAATTAATTATCCAACAAAATACCAAAAAATATCATATTGGTAACTAGATAGTTGATGAGAAAAGAAGTCATTCTATTGCTTCACACAAAAATATTAGTATGTCTCCCATCTTCATTTCTAAACTTCCTTCCTTGGTGATGTTCTCCCTGCAATTGATGCTGTTGAATTTTCAAGAGGTTGAATTATTGAATTTTGCCTTTGGGTTTGTCTTCAAGGTCAAAAAGAGCTATCTCTCTATTGAAAAAAAAAAAGAACAAATAAGATCTCTTTGCACATCCATATAAAGTTATGTTATGCAACACCAATATGACCAAAATAAGATCTACATTTTAGCAAGTAAAAAAAATTAAGTAGATTATCTTTACTGTTGTTGCTTTTGGAGCTAGAGATGGTTGTGAGCTACTATTTTTCTTTTGGAAGGACAAACATAGACTACATTTAGATATAGAAAGACATTACTTATGAGCATGAAACACAAAATTCAATTTTTCATATGCTTATAAAAGAATAATTGTGTATATATACAAACAGAATGACTACCTGTGTTGGCATTGTTGGATTCCATGAAAGGGAAGGCTGTGAGCTACAATCCTTATTTCTTTGAGTTTGTCACTTTATCTATTAGAATCACTAGGCTATGTGGCAAGTGTTGTTTGACTTGCACCAGTGGTTTTGCACCTTTTTGCCTGTAATAATAAGAAAAGAGTTAGGATCAATATTTATGTCATACAAATTCACCATAAAATTAGCTAATAACATAGCACCTTAGGCTGCTTTTTTTTTTTTCAACATTTGTGATTGGAACCCTTCCTCTCTTTCTTCTGGGTTCATTTTATGGAGAAAATATATCATTAGTTGAATTATTTAACATTAGTTAAAACTAATAGATTGTATAAGAAATATAAAATTACAAAATTAATCTCTTATCCCTGCTCCCTTGTCATAGGTGGTTGGCTAGCTGCATCTTGTCCACCAATTTGACAATCCTTTCCTTGTTATTTCTAGCTTGCTACTTCTTTGTCTGTTTCTTCTTTACCATAAGGTTTCATCAGTGACAAAAGCTCTACATAAACACTATGGCCAGGTTGCTTACAGTTTCCACACAATATTGGTGTGCCAGCCCTAGATATGTTGTATGGATTTTTTGTCTCCCAGCCCTAGATATGTTATATGGATTTTTTATCTTATTAGGAGCTCTAAGCCTCTTCTTTTTTGACCTACTAGTAGGTTTTCTAGGGATGGGAGATAGATATAAGCATGTTCAGTGCTCTCCTACTCATCTTGGCTAGGAAAAGGATATATGATATGCCTATATATAAATAAATATGTGTCTTCGAAGTAGCAAGAATGGACATATTGTTTTGGCTTTTCTCTATTAGCGAAAATGGCTGATACTCCATGTTTGCATGGGATTCCAAAAAAATCCCACATCCTACATGCACAAGTCATTTTGACTAAATTCACTACACTCTTAGTGTATAAAACTCAACCTTATATATTTTCTCACCTACTGGTGTGCAAAATAATCCCTACTCTTACATTTATTTTTCGTAAGAACTTCTTGTGCATTCGGGCATATTGGTCCGTTATATCTCTGCATCCCAGTAAACTTAATATGAAATCTTTTCATTAACCTCATCCTAGTCCACTCAAACAGTATTAAAATAGGCATATCCCTTACCTTTGCTATGTAAGAGTTGCAAGACTCACAAATGTTATTTTACAAGGCCTTAGATTTTGTGTGTGGTGAGAAATGAGATCTAAACCAAGTTTTAGTGTCATGTTGCATGATCCAATCATATGCCTTCTAATTAAATTCATTTATCCTTTGCATCTGCTTTTCCCATGACTTTAAGCTCCTTGTACTTGCTGTAAATTATAATTTCTTCCTGGATTCATACTCCCTAGAGATCTTTTTGTAATTCTCGTACATGTGCTTCACATAGAATCTACACTCCATTTTAAGTCCTATTGTATTGAAAGATTCCACAAAACCCTATGTATTCCAAAAACACAAACATAAAAATATTATGCATATAAGATTTGTATATTTAGAAGATACAAGTACTATGTTAAGGAATAAAGAAGCTTCCACATTACCTTTTGATAATCAAATATAAAAACCCAATCAAATTCTTCAACTCTTTTAAAATCATCAAATAATATGTTAAGGAACCAAGTCCAGGAAGCTTTATATTCAACATCTACAAATACCATTGCAACAGGAAACATGTTCTTATTTCCATTCCTACCAATAGGACAAAGTAACTATCCTCCCATGCATGTCTTCAAATGACACACATCCAATCCAATAATTAGTCTTAACCCAACAAAAAACCCTTGTGTTTGTCCACTAATCCTCAAATATAAATATTTTAAGACATATATTTGCTTTGGCATAATAGTACTATAACTTATCTCCTCATTCATTCCTTCACCTTGTATATCATCTTCAACATCTCTCAACTCTATGGATATTTTCACGTAGATTCTAGGGTTGCATTTGATTACAATTGCAACATAGTCTCTCAATCTCTTTTATTACTCTTTAACATCACCTTCAATAATTCTCATTGCCTTTCTTTTCACTCTGTAATACTTAGCCAAAGAAACATATGCCCTTAACTATCTCTATATATATTTTTACATTGTAATAAGAAGATAAAAGAATAAATCGAGTAGTGAATCAAAGTCTATGTCATCATTGTCAAAAACCAACTCATTGATGGTTAAAGGTATTGAATTAGTTTGAGTTGCAGTTTTTACTTTGAGTGAAGCTCCACCTTGCTCTACAGTTTTAGGTTGGTGTTGATGGATAGGTTCAGGTCCTTAATGATGGGCAAGTTCAGATTGGTGTTGTTATACTTGGGATTAATCCCCTATTTTACATGCAAGTTTACTTTTATCTTCATTTTCATCTTCCTTACTTTCATTCCCACACAAATCATTTTTAGGTCTTAATGACTCAAAAGTTCTTCATAAACACCCACATCACTCTCACTATCATATTCAAAATTATGGTCAATTTCTTATTCAACTTGATCAACTATTTGAGCCACATTATCATCTACTACGAAAGGTTATCCATTAGCCACAAAATACAATTTATACTCTTTGTGACCTTTATTATAATCTAGCATGTTAGACACATCTTTACCAAGATTAATTTCCTCGAGAGACTTAAGTCCATTCAAACCTACTATTTTAAATCACATCCTACGTCCTCTGGTATATCCTATTCTTAGCTATAACCAAATAGTATAGGTAGTCAATGTCTACATGGTTAATCCTCATAATTCCCTCCCCTCGGTACACCATATTATCATCACCATCCCATCTCCCACCATCATGAATAATAGATCAAGATACTCAGACATGGCAGTGAAGAAGCTAACAACCAACCTATAATTTTAAGTACAAATTAATACCATATATGTTTACCCATCCACAGTAGTCATATGCCCTTTTACCCATATAGAAAAATCCATATGGCCATTTACCCATTTACACAAAAACCCTAACTTGTTTACCCATTCATAGAAACAATGCTCTACCCCACATTCAAAAGGAAAAACCCCATAAAGAAAATAATTTCTTATTCATTTATTCTAATGTAATAAGAAGACAAAAGAATAAATCTAGTAGTGTGTATATACATCTTTTTGGATTTTTCTATTCCACTACACCCATAAAGTATATAACCTGCATAAGAGGAAGCAACTGATCCAACATGAAATAAAAACTCAATAGAAGAGTAGTGATCAACTCCTTCAAACACCCAATAGAAAAGCAATGACCGACTCCTTCAAATACCCAACAGAAAGCAACAATGCAAAAACGTAACAATTCCTTCAGTGTCACCGTGTATCTCATCATCAGCTGTTGTGGCAGTGGTGTAATTATATGTTTTGGCTTACTGTTATCTTAGAGATTTGATTCGAGAAAAGTTCCAATTTGCCCCTACGTTTTTAAATAATCTCAAATTGATCTCTACAATACTTTTTGGCCAATTTAAACATCTCAATTTTTTTTAAAGGCTAATTAAACCCTTCTTTTGTCCATTTTGTTGCGTGTGTAACACAAATGAATAAAATTTTAAAATAATAATATAAAGTATTGATAAAAAAAAATTGTCTTCTTGGCCTTTGCTTTAGCAATTTGAAATGGGATCATGCAACGAGTTAACATATTTATGCATTCCAAACCTTCCCAAGTTAATGATAGTTAAGTTGATTAATTGCAAAAACTCTTTTGTGATTGAAGCATCAAATATTCAAGTTCTTCATTGTCATGGGTTTAATCGGAAGCATGAATGCACTTGCTTGTGAAAATTTAAGAGAGCTTAGTGCAATTCCTTCCTCATGTGATGTTAATAATAAATGGGTTCAACAATGAAAATTTTGATAAATTTCATTTGCTTGAGACCTTGCACTTGGAATATATGGATTTCAAAATATACTTAAAATTTAAGCCATCAGCTTCAATGTATTGAAGCGAGAGAACTAATTGGGAGGAAAGTGAGAAGGAGTGATTGGCAAAAAACTACTTAATACGAATGGTGTCATTGTCTCTGACATCAATTGGTTGCTCATGAAGCAGTGAAACAACCAGAGAGTCGAGAGATGTTCTAATAAGATCGTTTCTACTTGGATAGCATTTAATTAAGGTGAATCAAAACCAAGATCCTATCGAAGATAGATAAAAAATGATTTTTACAAGAAGCAAAGTTCTTTAACTCTGTATATGATTAGTTTTGCTTCCAATCATTTACACCTTCATAGCCAAAAATCTAAAAATCTTTTAAAATTCCTAAAATAAACAAATCAATAAAAACTTATCAAAATATCTAAATCTTGAGTTGATTTATTAATTAGAAATTTTATTATAAATTTTCTAACTCTATTTTCTACTTTTGTTGTTGAATTTGAGTGTGCTATTTTCCTTTGAAAATGGATCTAGCAACTTTTCTTTGCAATCCATGTAAATTTTCATGGAGGATCTTGAAATTGGAGCTTAGTTGCAAATGGCCACTTTGAAGGAGGTGGTAAGGAAGAAGAAGATATTTTTTATTATTATTAGTTTCTTTTTTTCTTATTTTTATTCATTTTATTATTTTTTAATTCCTCACTTGATTTGTTTGTGAAGTGTGTTATACACGCTGCAAATTGAATAAAAAATGGCTCAATTAGCCTTAAATAAAAGCTAAGGTGTTTAAAGGCACCAAAAAGTATCGCGAAGTGATTTGAGACTTTTAAAAAACACAGGGGGCAATTCGACCCTTTTCCTAATTTGATTCTAACAAGGCCCATTTTGTTTGATAATGAAGATAACTTAGGATTTGATTTAGGGAAACTAGGGATTTAATTTTGTCCATTCTTAGTTCACCCACTCACCCGATTCTGAATTTTTGAATTTATTTATTTTTTTTATAATCCAGATGTAAAATTAAGAGACATGTGGCTTGTTTTAATTCACCACATCGATTAATGGATTATAACTTAGGGAAACTAGGGATTTAATCCATTCTCATTATTCCACCAGGCATTATGATTCCATGTGGCATTATAAGTAAGAAAAGAAAATATTATAAATGTGGGGTTCACATTGCCATGTCAGTGCCCCATTAGCAAACACTAACAGCATTAAGAGTGTGGACCCATAATTGCTAATGGAAAGAAATAGAAGGTCCTCTTTGCCTTATATATATATATATATATATATATATATATATATATATATATATATATATATATATATATATATATATATATATATATATATATATATAAACATAGACTTATAAGTGCAAAATGGTCAAACTACATGATTTTTTTTGTACTTTCCTAAAAAAAATGAAATATCAAAATCTCAAACTCAAAAGCACACCATATGATAGAAAAAAAATAAAAAACAGTAATGGGTATAATTTCCTCTTAACAATAATAATAATAATAATAATAATAATAATAATAATAATAATAATAATAACAACATAAAGCCTTTCCAGAAAATTATTTGGCAATTTGACATTAAGAGCTAGAGAAGCACATTAAGATTGCACAGGATTCAACTTATTTATGTTGCATATTCATAAGAATGGGTTGTAGATGTTATCAATAATAAGGTTTATGTAAAATAAAGTAAAGAACATTGGCAAAAAAAAAAAAAAAAAAAACAAACAAAAAGAGTAAAGAAAATTGTGTAAAAAAAATCATCAAATTATTAGATATGAACAACTTCCTTTACCCTCTAAATATGTTTCCATACTCTATAAGGTAGCTTCATGAGTTAGCTTTCATGCACCATATTAGAGTAAATTGTACACACTAGTATTGATGGATTTGTACATAAGAAAACATTTTCTTTGTGGTCTAATAAATAACAAGAAGACTACTAACTGCATTAGTGTGAACTCTCAAAATTGCACCCTTGGGTTTTGGCCGCAGCTTAACACTTATTAAGATTAATGTGCTACGTATACAGTGGTCCTGCTAGCCAGTTAGTGGGCAAGGGTCAAGGGGGCAACACCCTATTGCAAAATAAATTTCATAAATCTTTCACCTCTAATCGACTATTTTTCAGTTACAAACCCATATGTCACGACCCACCTTTGCAAGCCGTGATGGTCCTAGAGTTCAGGGAGACATAAAATCACCTAAACCTATAAAACCCTTTTTCACTTATAATCCCTTTACCATAGATCATGTAAAACTTATCCTAAGATCATAACCTTATTAACTTCCCTTGTTACCCATTACTTGCTTATCATTTACTTATTAACTCATAATATCATTTATGAACACAAAATAAATAACTTCTTAGCTTGAATCTAGTATTATTAATCAAATATTCAATATCTTATACTTTACTACAATAACATTTACAATATCATTCCTATTACATATACATCCTATAACACATTAGTGCTAAACCCTCCACTAACCATGGAGCTCTAACAATAACCTTCATAATCAAGAGTTACAATATTGGAACTTGACAAGAAACCCCCAAGCAAAGAATGAGGCTTGGAGTCTTAATTCATTAACTCATTAACTTTACCTAAAAAATTTTAAACAACTAAATATGAGACATAGCTTAGTGAGTATGAAATAATACAATAAATATGGTGAGTACAAGGAATATATTTTAGGACAGTTCTTTATAGTAATGAAACGTTGTCAATCAATATTATCAATGTGGTTCAAATTCTAATTTAAAATGGAGACAATATCTTTAGAAGAAATATCATAGTCTTGCTTCCCACACATATCAATTCAAGAGTGGCAGCCTAAGCCTTATTCACTCACACATATCACATTGCGTAAGACTGATTGGGTCTTACCGTTAGGCGTTCCCGGCTAACAGAGGTTAGGTACTCTTGCCCTACCCGCAGGCATAACCAAGTGCACAAGGTTTGATGTATTTTCCCACATCAAAAAGGGGATTTCTGCTTATCAATAGGTATTTAATAGGAAAGTTCATAAAAGGTTCATGTCAAGGTATTCAATAAACATAGTATGAATTCAATAACCATTGAATATCAAGAAGCATTATAATAAATGATTCAATATCTATAAGCAACTCAATTTATTAAGGAATTGAAATACTTTTAATAATCACGGTTTGGACAATAAGGGTTTCAAGCAATAACACAAAGCATATTATATTATTAAGTACTCACCTTGAACTCCTTTGCTCCTATTCACGTTTGACTCAATACTAGTAGTGCTTCTTGCACTGTTGGACACTATCCTCGTTCTTGTCATAGGCTCTACATATTACATTTCAATGACACATTAATCACTTTCTCATCATAAAATTTGCTTAATTTAACTTAACTTACTAACAATACTATCTTGTTCATAACTTATCACTTTTAAATCAAGATATACTATACATATACTTATTACTACATTTAACATTTTCCTCTCAAAGCTATTCATTTTAGGAAGGACAATTCCTTTCCTCTCAATTTCACATTTCTACTTTCTTAATAGTCAACTAAAGCCAATTAAGTTAATTTTCCAATATTCAAGGGAGCTAATTCTATTTTCATAAACTATTCCATAAATGAACCTAGTTTATTAATCTTAGGGAAAGTCACTTCTATCAATTGAATACCAACATTCTCACTACACAAATCATGTAACACCATTCTCAAGCTTGATTTCCTCTTTCACTTACTAAGTCCAAATTTAATTCCCAAAATCCTCAATTTTTCATGAACCCTAGAATTTGGACAAACTATCAATTATTCATTCAATCTCTAAATTACTTATAAATTCCTCAAATTAACACAACATAAAACTCATTCAACCCTTCAATCATCAATATCTAATATTAGAACGTCAAATCTCTTTTTAATCATATTTATGCCTCTAAGGCTTTCCAATTTAAAATCATGTTCTTAAAATCATTCTAACACTTCTAATTTGCTTCTCTTTATCTAACATAACCATAGGTGTACTTAATTGAAATTTAGATCTTTCCTTAGTCATTCTCCACCATGACCAATTTCTATATATATAGTATACAAGAAGTATCCAATGAACCAAGACATTAAAATTTAAGCTTAAGGTATGGAAAAGAGTAGATAATTAGAGTTCCTCACCTTGATTAGCTTTACTTTGCCAAAGTTCTTGTTATAAGTATGTAGAGAGAGTTGCAGAGAAAGATGAAGGGTCTTGGTGTAGAACAAGAATAAATTTCTAATTTTCCAACATAATTTTTGCATATATATATATATATATATATACATACATACATATATATATATATATATATATATATATATATATATATATATATATATATATATATATATATATATATATATATATATATATATATATATATATATATATATATATATATATTGGATTGAATGGTGAGGATTAATTAAGTTAAATCTAATGGCTAATATTTGATCTTAATGAATGGCTATGATTAATTAAGATGGATGGCTAAGATTGCATCAAGGTGGATGGCTATGATTGCCTCCACCATGGTGATGATTATCATTAGATGGTAAGGTGTCCATGGAAGAATCTAGATTCACATGTAGAGAAATAAGAATTCAACTTGGTTTAGGACTTTCATTTAGTCAACTTTGGTGGCAAGCTAATCACATGCCTATAATTCATTCTCTACAACATCTTTTACCTTTTATCTTGGTTAATCACTTTTGCTCATAAATTTTACACATTTCATAACTCTCAAGCTCATTGGTAGACTTCCCATAGGTGAAACCTCAGCCATATCTCTAGTTGTGTGAAGCTGTTGGATGTGTTTCTATTTTACCCTTATCACACGGCTAGAATCCCAGCCGTGTGGCCACCCGTGGCCAAAGTTCCTTCCCTTTCTACAATGATTCAACTTGCCTTTGGACATCCCACATCCCAAATATCATACATACTATAGTATACAAGGATAATAATTGTCTCATACATGTGACATAATGCTTAAATTTAGGCAAACACTTCAATTGATAGCACAACAATACTAATCGATTTCTTTTCACTATTCCCTTAGCATTACTTAAACACATAAATCATATAAACCCATTGGGTCAAACTAAGTTTGCATTTCATTATACCCTTGTATCTTTGACTAAAATCAAACTTTCATATTGCTATCATCATCTCCCAATAACTTAGGAGATGTCAAAGCCCAATCACTAACACTTTAGATTCATATCTCAATTAATTTACTAGCATAGCTACATTAAATCTAACTCAATTTAAATTTTAATTATCAAAATTAATTACATTCCTCACTTGTTATCACGTCATTCATTTAGAATTCACTTCTTTTAATACCTTTATAGTTCTTGAGGCCCTAAACAGCATAGTATATAGATGTTGTAATGTTGTCGCTACTGTTAAGAAATCTCAGGTATTACATTCTACCCCTCTTAAAAAAAAATTCATCCAGCAATTGATAATAATTAGGTTACATCTATGGTCTCCATGTATTTTGATCATTTTCTCACTATCTTCCTTATTCCATTTTCTTTGATGAGCCTCAATGCAATTTCTTAGATCGTAAGGTCTATCATGAAATCAATATTATATCGATTTTTCCTATCCATCAAATATATAATTTCTCCTTTCTCCTCTTGCCTACTATAAGCATATTTCTTTTTGATCAACTTATCATTACTTATTCCTGAACTATTTTACAATCTTTTCTCTCTAGGTCTAACTTGTTTAGAATATGAACTATTCTTGTCAAGATCTCATCAACTCTATTCTTCTATACTTCTGTAATCTTGTACATTCTTAAATTCTGTGTCAACCATAAAAATTTACACTTCTCATTTTGACTTAACATTGAAAACATCATTGTAACTAATTGATTATATTTCATAATCCAGTAATACTAGCTCCAATTGCCATATTTTGTTGACTATCTTTTCTTTCCATATTCAAATATTTACTCTATCATTCCCTTATCTCCATAATTTTTCTCTACTTACTTTTCTAGAATAATTTCTTCATCAATAAAGTCCTTTATCCATATTATCATTATTTACCTTTTATTCTTGTTAACACTTATAATTTCTTTTTGCCTTTTATGTTCTATACTTTCGACTTTAAAACTTAATCCACCTCACCCTTTCCTCATAGAGTTACTTTCAAAACTTATCATTTCTTATGATACATATCTTAACTTATTCAATTCTATCTCTTCATTAATTCAATTTCATCATAGAACATTCCTCTTAGATAAGATTTGCCTAATGAATTGACTTCATAAACTCTTTCATGTCATAACTCTTATTTCCCTTAGTTTGCTTTAATTCATACTTCATATATCCTAGTATTTCCTCATACACTCTTTCTCTTATCATTCACTATTTTCAATTTTCCACATCTCTATATGAAGTGAAACCTCAAGTATTACACCATAGAATCAGACCAGGCTCAAATCGAATCAGAAATGGACCAGAAACAGTCAAAACAGTGCAAAGTTAGGTTGGACCAGCAGTTTGGTAGTGCACCAAGCGTGCCCTTGCTTTGGGAGGCATGCCCAGTGTGCCAGTGGTGAGGTGGCATGCTAACCGGCGCGCTAAGGGTGTCGCCCGGCTGGTCGGCACAGCGGCGGCACCCCTTTAACTACTCTATAAAAAGGGCCTCCTTCAAGCTCATTTGACACGATTTTTGAGGCAGAAACTCTCTTATATTGCTATACTTTTTGTGCTAAAATTCTCTTTGAAATTTGATACTAAAATCTGTCATTTTGAATTGTTTTGATTCGCATTTATTACACTATTTTGTTAACCTTTTATTGTTAAGGTTCAAATTCAAGGTTTTGAATCCAAGATGGAGCATAGATTCGAAGCTAAACTCTTTCCATTCATCCAAAAATCAAGAAAAGTGGAGGTATAATTCCTTTCATTTCTGATCTAGAATTCTCTTTAGGTATAAAACTAAATAGATCTAAAATTTATTAATTTAAAGGTCAGAATCAAATTAATACATCAAACTAACACTTTTCTCCAAAATCCCTCCTTCACAAGAAGGAAGAACTGCGTGGGGTTTGATTCCTGTTCAATAGGATACATAGGCTGCCATTTTGTCAGGCATCAACTCCAAAAATCTTTTTAATAACATTTTCCCCCTAAACTTTGTTATTCATTTGCATTAATACTTTATTTTTAATTCTATATTTTCATTTCTTTAAATTAATTGAGAAACGTGTGCTTTTCTTAGTACCCATAAGAGCTAGAGAAAAGATCCTCTTTACTTTATTCCATTTTAATTAGTAATAATTAAGTAAGATCTGTTTTGCTTATTTATTTACAATTATCATTTCATCATCTATAACTACTTCATTCATCATTCTATTCCTTTCCATGCATATATGAACATTGTCTTTTTAAGAGTTATTTTGCAACTTTCAGCCAAACTAAAGAAAATAATATTTTCTTAAACTTGTATAAATACCAAAACATGATCTCCAAACCCTCTTTGGTTACTCGTGGATTAGTGCCTTTCTATTGGGATAAATCAAATATTTTTTAGAGTCAATCATTTTGGATTTTTTTTAATTTTCCCAATTAAAACAAGTAAATTAAAGTGGGGAATTACTTCCACAAACAACAAATTACAAAGTACAATTTTCTAAACTCACAGTGAGTTCCAATTGTGGAGTTTCTCCCAATGAGCATTTCGATCTCACTTAGCGGAGAAGACCGGTGCTCGAGCAAGGCCTCACAGCTTGCGACTACAATGGGGACTTCAAAATCTTTTTCAAATAAAAAATAAAGTGGATTACTTTTGGTGAATACTAAGTTTGGTTTTAATACAAAATAAATCTTTTCATGCATCACTACATCGAACTCTTTGTCCAAAAAACCCTAGCATCCTAGGAAAACAAAGGATAGAAAGTAACGTCGAGTGGGCAACCTTCCTTAGGTCTACTTGCCAATAGTGAAATCATCCAGCCCATGATGTATCCTCTAATCCATTTACAGGTGTAATGAGTATACACGTACCATTGGACCCACGCAAGGCTCCATGTCTCACATGTGGTTAGGTATATCACATCTCTAGTGTGATGGGTTTCCTTCAAACCACCCTAACCCTTTCATATAATGACTCATAGAACCTTCCTTTAGGATTGTATGCACCATAATACTGAACTTGATATGTCATTATCATGAAACCTTTTCATTCATGCATACATGCATACATAGCTTGAACCTTATAAAGAGTCAAAAAACCTATCCAAATATCTTCACACCCAAAACCCATGGTCAAAACCTAAAACCCATGGTCCACCTAAACTAATGGTCAATACCCAAAAGAAATTGTTCACCTAAATCCATGGTCAAAACCTAAAACCCATGGTCCACCTAAATCCATAGTCAATACCCAAAACTCATGGTTCACCTAAATCCATGGTCAATACCTAAAACTCATGGTTCATCTAAATCCATAGTCCAATCCTATCCAAACCTATGTCAAAATCATGGTAAAAATAAACCCATCTATGGTACCCTCATCCTTATCCATAATCTTTATCCAAACTAAACACTAACCTAGCTTTACAAGCTAAACACTGACCTAACTTTCATCTTTCACAATTCCTATCAAACTAAACACTAACCTAGCTCTACAAGCTAAACATTAACCTAGCTTTCATCTTTCACAACCATCCTTATCAAAGCTAAACATTAACCTAACTTCATCCTTATCCACAGTCCTTATCCAAACTAAATGCTGACTCATCTTTTATAGCATTATCCAAACCCATAGCCCATCTATGCCCATGGTCTAGTCCAATCAAACCCATTATCTAACTATCACCTAAACCTATGGTCCACCTGACATCTAAATCCATGGTACATCCATAATCCAATCAAAAAAACCCATAGTCACTCTATCCTTAAACCTATGGTAAACCATTCATAAATCATAATCCTAATTACTTAAAGTTAAATTCTAATCTAGCTAGTCAAAGTTAAATTCAGACCTAGCTACTCAAAGCTAAAATCTGACCTAGCCACTTAAAGCAAAATCCTTATCCAAAGCTAAAATCTGACCTAGCTCCCATAACTAAAGACCTACCTAGCTAATATGATACACCTTTACCCTCATCTTTACCCATACGCCGTCAACCTAACCACAAGACATTGTCATCCATTGTCATTAAACCTAAGATCCTTGGTTTGTCATACCTCACCAAAACCCTTTTTTCCAAAGTTTGATACTAACCCAGTTCCTTTTTCCTTTCAAAGGTTGACAAGATGTCTGCTATCGGAGATGAAATCACTACTACTAGAGCTGATGAGATCTTTGACAAGCTTCTTGCTAAGCTCTCTGAACACCAAGAAACCATGATGAAGAGGCAAGAGGCTTATTTCCAAGACATGCTCAAAGCCCAAAGGAGGGCTATCATGAAAGATGTCCATGCTATAATGGAACAAACCTCCCTAGCCCAAAACTCAACTGACCCAAAACTACTCAAATCATACCCAAAACCTGCTCTTTATCTTGTTTATGGATCCACTTCCAAATCTAATTCTAAAGACAAAGAGCTTGCAAACACTGACACTATTCCACCACTACCTATTCCATCACCTAAATTACTCAGAAATAACTCGCCTTTTCAACCTATGACAATTCAACCACTAAATTTTACCCCTATTCTTACTTCCTGACCCATGGATCCTTTCCAAGGGAAGGAAGTCAACCATGAAATCAAAGCCTTCATGGAAAAAGTGGAGCACATAGAAAAAATATTGAAAATTTTGAAGAAGAAAGAGGACCTAATTGATACAAGGTCCCTGAGCTTGTTTCCTAATGCAAGAGTTCCTCCTAAGTTCAAGATGTTGAATTTGGATAGATTTGATGGTACTACTTGCCCCAAGATCCATTTAAAAATGTACATGGGGGTAATGCATCCCTTTGGTATCAACAATGAGCTCCTTGCTCAACTCTTTCATCAAGCCCTTATGGATACTACCCTAAGATAGTTTATTAACTTAGATGACACCCAAAAACAAACCTGGGAGGATATTTGTAAGGTATTTGTCAAATAGTACCACTATAATATTGAAGTGGACATTACAAGAGGGGATTTGGAAACCACAAAGCAACTTCCAAATGAGTTTTTCTCCATGTTCCTTACTAGGTAGAGAGCTAAAGTTGCTCAAATGGTAAACATGCCAACTAAGCAAGAACAAGTAGATATCATTGTCAAGAATTTACTCCCAACATATAGAGCCCACTTGTTAACACAATATCTACCCACCTTTAGAGCTTTGGTTGCAACTATGTCAAAAGTTGAAGATTGCATCCAAAGTACATCATTTTAAGCTAAATTCCCTATCACCAACCTGAACAGTGATGAGGAATCTAGTTTTAACTCAACCCCAAAAGGCATGTCATGGAATAGTTCAAGTTTAGCTAATTTGACCAGTCTGAGATTGAATTCCAAGTATAAACTTGAGTCAAAGTTTGAATCTCAAAGTCTGAGTCCAAATCTCAGTCTGAGTCTGTCATCTTATTTTTTTGTATTCTCATTGACCATAGCAATTCCTTTTGTCATCTTGTAATAAAGTTTCCTTTATAGAAATGCACATACATTTTCTTTTCGTCTTCCTTATTTAGTCTGACATGGATAAGCCATAAAAAAAAATAAAACAAAAAAAAAGAGAGAAAAAGAAAAAGAGGAAAAAAAGAGTTGGACGATCGATCAATTAAATCCACCACAATCAGAATAGATCAGAATTTGAGGTATCCTCATTCTCCCAATAATTGCTTCACCAACTCCTAATCAAAGAAGATCAAACCAATTGAAGCATAAAGAGCAAATCAAATGAAATTACCTATTGCACATCAGGGTAATCAAACAATACACCACAACAAGGGCAATAAGTTCAGAGAAAACCTTTGTCAAATCTAAAATTCAAAGGTCAAACCCCTCAAAGAAAAATAGCAAAACATGGTGGAATATTTTTCATTAATCCAAGCTCGCTAAGTTGAAAATCCGAAAGGATGGCTTAGGCAAAAGTTAGAGTTGAGAGAAAGAGAGAGAGAAAGCTCATCCAAGTCATCTTGCCTCATGTCCAAAGTTGTCAAATCATCTTCAATCGATCTGTCTCATCTCATGTCTCCAGAATCATCCTTCCTCACCAAAGGTTCATTCTCTAAGGATATACTATCTTCTATATCCTTATCCTATAATGGGGCATGTCTTCCTAGGTCGTCATCTATTGTCAATCTATCCTATCACTTAGTTCAAAGAGCTGAGGCACAATCCCTCACATTTCCCACATTCACATTCTTCTCTCTCATTTGGGAGCATGATCCCCAATTTGTCTTCTTCCAGTAGCCCTTTAGCCATTCCTAAGGGCTCTTTGTTTTAACTAGTGCAATTTACATAAAGTCAAACCAATTAAGTGTTACTCTAAGAGTCTCTTCAATCTCAAACAACAAGAAAAGCTTGACTTTCTCTTTTCCATGATTCATGATACAAAAAGCAAAATCATACAACCTCCATGATTCTTTTCAAAGTTTCAATCTACTTTCAAAACCATTCTCGAACTTTATGAAATCACACTGTTCCATTCCAAGCCTCATTGGTAAATCATACCATCTTTTCAAAGCTCAAAACCATGTACCACCTTTTCCTTGACAAAACCAGAAGTTGAGGCATATCTCCCAAAAGCCTATCATCCTCAAGTCGATTAAGAAGGACTCGAACCAGTTAAAGCCCATCTCATGCCTTTTTGGCAAACATCTCATGATCCTTGAAAAGATTAAGCCTCATTGGTAAAACACATAATCTCTAAGAATCAAAGCCTCTTAAGGCTTGCAAACCATTTTGATACAACATGTCAAAAGGGAAAACCCTTATCCATAAGCCTATGGTATCCTGGTGACCAAAACCTATAGCACCATACTTGAGCCAAAGCCAACCATCCAAAGCACCCTCATAGAAAACTATCCACAATACCAAAAGCCTTCACCATGAAGCCCAGATCCATAAGCCTTCACCATGAAGCCCAAAACCAAAAGCCTTCACTATGAAGCCCATATCCATAAGCCTTCGCTATGAAGCCCAAAACCAAAAGTCTTCACCATGAAGCCTAGATCCAGAAGCCTTTGCCATGAGGCCCACCCCTAAAAAGTCTTCACTATGAAGCCCACTCCCAAAAAGCCTTCACTATGAAACACACTCCCAAAAGGCCTTTATTTATGAAGCCTATGATCTCCTTTAAGGCAAAATCAAATTGAGCTTTTCAAATGGATTTCCTAACCAAACCTACCCTCTTTAGCTAAGACATTTCCCTACAAGTACTAGTCCTCAACCATAACTTTCCATGGGTAAACTGAGTCGAGCCACCTATGCTGACATTCCCACACCCCTCATCTTTCTTCTCTAAATCTCCAAAGTCCAAGTCGAACAGATAGTTTAGATCTCAATCCTTCCCAACACCAAAGCTGAACAGATAGCTTTGATCCCAACTTTCCCAACACCAAAGCCAAACAGATAGCTTTGATCCCAGTCATCTCAAACACTAAAGCCAAACAGATAGCTTTGATTCCAATCTTCTTAAACACCAAATCCAAACAGATAGCTTTGATTGCAATCTTCTCAAACTCCAAAGCCAAACAAATGGCTTTGATTCCAATCCTCTCAAACACCAAAGCCAAATAGATAGCTTTGATTCCAATCCTCTCAAGCACCAAAGCCAAACAGATAGCTTTCCTCCCAAACATTAAAGTCAAATAGATAATTTTGATCATAATCTCCCCAATAGTAGGTTCAAACATGTGGTCTTACTAAACTATTTCAAATTCCTAAAATCTCCCCCTCTTTGGTGGATCAAATCTCTAAATCTTAAAGTCTAGGTCGGACAAATAGCCTTGATTGAAATTCACTAAACCATCTTTAGCCCTAACATTTAGGCTGAACATATGGCCTTGATTGAAATTCACCAAACCATCTTTACTCCAACATTTAGGTAGGATAAATAGCCTTAATTGAAATTTATCAAGACCATTCTCACATCCAATGTCAAGGTCGAATTGATAGCCATTGGCAAAATCTCATTTATTCTAGGGGTCCTGTCCCAAAAGGTTCATGTTCTTATATCTTGTTTACCCTTCACAAGGTTCAATTTTCACAAGCATGAATGCCTTTATGCATGACAAACACAAGTAGGTATCACAAGCTCAAAATCTAACATGGCACAAGCCTAGAATTTGACATGGTATAGCCCAGAATCTGACATGGCACAACAACACATAAGCCAAAAATCTAACATGGCATGAGCATAAGCCTAGAGTCCAACATGGTATCTCTTCCCAGGGTTCACTATCATCAGAATCACCTTTTGCTCAAAGCCAATTCTGATGAGGGGGTAGTTGTGAACCCTCAAAATTATAGCCTTAGGATTCGACCACAGCTTGACACTTGTTAAGATTAGTGTGCTACGCATACAGTGGTCCCGCTAGCTGGTTAACGGGTAGGGGTCAAGGGAGCAGCGCCTTGTTGAAAAATAAATTTCCTAAATCTTTCACCTCAAATCGACTGCTTTTCAGGTACGAACCCATAGAATCAAATAAGGCTCAAATCATATTAGAAACGGACCAGAAATGACCAAAATAGTACAAAGTCAGGTTGGACTAGCAGTTTGGCAGCGCACCAGGTGTGCCACTGCTTTGGGCGGCACACCCAGTGTGTCGGTGGTGGGGCGGCATGTTGGCCAGTAGGCACGCAAAGAGTGCTGCCCCTGCCAGTCGACTTCCAACAGCACCCCTTCAGCTGCTCTATAAAAAGGGCCTCCTTCAAGCTCATTTGGCATGATTTTTAAGGTAGAAACTCTCTTATATTGCTATACTTTTTGTGCTAAAATTCTCTTTGAAATTTGATACTAAAATTTGTCATTTTGAATTATTTTGATTCCCATTTATTACACTATTTTGCTAATTTTTTGCTGTTAAGGTTCAAATTCAGGGTTTTGAATCCAAGGTGGACGAAGCTAGACTCATTCCATTCATCCAAAAATCAAGAAAAGCGGAGATATAATTCCTTTCATTTTGGATCTAGAATTCTCTTTAGGTCTAAAAGTGAAAAGATCAAAAATTTATTAATTTAAATGTCAGAATTAAATTAATAAATCAAACCAATACTTTTCTCCAAAACCCCTCCTTCGCAAGAAGGAAGAACTGCGTGGAGTTTGATTTCTGTTTAATAGGATACGTAGGCTGTTATTCTGTCAGGCATCAACTCCAAAAATCTTTTTAATAATATTTTCCCCATAAACTTTGTTATTCATTTGTATTAATGCTTTATTTTTAATTTTGTATTTTCATTTCTTTAAATTAATTGAGGAATGTGTGGTTTTCCTAGTACCCATAAGGGCTAGAGAAAGGAAAAGATCCTCTTTATTTTATTCCGTTTTAATCTGTAATAATTAAGTAAGATATGTTTTGCTTATTTATTTACAATTGTCATTTCATCATCTATAACTGTTTCATTATCATTCTATTCCTGTTTATGCATACACGAAAATTATCATTTTAAGACTTATTTTGCAACTTTCAGCCAAACTAAAGAAAATAATATTTTCTTAAACTTGTGTAAATATCAAAACCTGATTCCTGAGCCTTCTTTAGTCACTCGCGGATTAGTGTCTTTCTGTTGGGATAAATCAAATATTTTTTGAAGTCAATTATTTTGGGTTTTTTTTTTTTTAAATTTTCTCAATTAAAATAAGTATATTAAAGTGGTGACTCACTTTTACAAACAACAAATTACAAAGTACGATTTTCTGAACTTATAGCCAGTTCCAATCGTGGATTTTCTCTCAATGAGCATTTCGATCCTATTTAACAGATCGGACCAGTGCTCGGGCGAAACCTCACAATTAGTTGCTGATGTAATTAATATTTCATTGTCTAGCTAATAAGCTAAACATGCTTCCTTCTAAAAGAAGAAAAAAAAAGGCTAAACATAATTGCTTTGAATTATATTTGGTTTCAGAAAAACATGAAAATGGGGGAAGTAATAATTCGTTCATCTGTAAATAAATACTGCTCACCAAGTCATTCAGGCGATATTGGTGGCCAGTGAATAGCATTACTAGAGCTGTTGGAGCACTCTCAAGACCCTTTGATATATCTTCCACATAAATGATTTTCCCTCAAATTTTTTTTTGCCAGAAATAGATTAATTCCATTCATAAAACATAACCATCACACTACAAAAGGCGCAATAGCCTAGGTGAGGGTTAGTAACCCATTCAGGTGATAGAAAGCTGTTCAAAATGGTATTTGCAATCCAATCTGCAGTTCTGTTTGCAGATCTATCAATCCATACAAACTGAATATTAAGAAAACTTGAGTCTATTAATGACAGAAATATTTGCTCTAAGGTCCTATGGACATTCAAAGGAATTGGCCTTGTAGACTTTAATCAATTACTTGTAATCAGATTCAATAATGATATCAGAACACGCCATCTTGATTGCCGAATTTAAAGCCAAGATAACTGCCTCTGCTTCAGCCACGAGCAGACCGAACCAATTTTCTCAAGGCCACACCATTTATGAGATTAGCTTTATTGTTCCTGCGCACGACCACTAAACCTGCCATACCAAACTTTATATTAGAGTTTGAATCAATATTAAATTTTAATTTTTTGACAGGAGGGGGCATCCATTATGTCTCTCTATTAGAACTGTGTGTCCTGGACAAAATTGGGTGAGCTTGAGCACTCTGATACTCGAAGTAATGCTTCTCTGCTCTAGTTGCTGCCATTCTTGGATTTGGTATTTGCCTTTTAAATACAAATTCCTTTCTGCTCTGCCAAATCGACCAGCAGACACAAGCTACTAAACCAGATACATTGAAATCAAAATTACGAACAGGTGAATTATCTGCTGCCACCAATTACCAAAGCTATGAATTGAAGCTTGGTCAGGACAAAAATTCATTTTTGAGGCAAACTGAGTTGCCCTTGTGCGATGACGGAAAAAGATCAGATGCTCAAATGATTCTGTCTCGCTACCACAGATTTCACAAGTCAAAATTTCCACCATTTTCCTCTTAAATAAATTCTCCCTTATTGCAATAGCACTGTTCAATACCCTCCACACACACACACACAAAAAAAAAAAAAAAAGGAAGAAGAAGAAGAAGAAGAAATTTTAGGAGGTATTATTAATTTTGAAAACACCTGCCAGTCCTTTTTACAGATCACCAACGAACCTGATGATTGATTCCTCAACAAAGAACCCTCATTCATATCCATTAGTATATGATATGCAGTTTTGTCTGAGAGACTACCCGTTTTACTTCAATGCCATACCCATCCATCTGTGGTAGTTGAATCCCTAATGGGAATCCTTAAGATTGCTTGTTCCTCATGAGGAAGAAACAGAGAACACAGCAAGGATTGATTTCAAGAAGAATCATTATCCATCAAATCTCTCACACGATAAAGAGAGCAATTCTCCGGACAAGGAGACTGAATATGAAAGCCATGCAAGTCTGGAACCCAGGGATCATCATATATTTTAACTATTTGACCATTCCTAATATCAAATCTTGCTTCAGCTCTGAAAACATCCCGCGCTGTAAGTGAACTCTGCCATCCCCATGAAGCATTATAACACTCCTTAGCAGATAAAAAATCAGTAAAGGGGAAATATCTTACTTCAACAATCTTAGCCTATTAACAATGTGATAAACTAATAACCTCCATGCTTGTTTATCTAGGAGGGCTAGATTGAATAACTCCTGATTGCAAAAGCCCAATCCCCCACTGAATTTTGATCTTGCTAATTTCCTCCATGATAGAAATGATTCCTTTGTGATTAGAATCTCTTCCCCACCACCAAAAATTTGCCATAAAAGCTATTTATTCTGCTGCAAGTCCGAATGGGCAATCTGAAACATGACATCTGGTAAGTGGGGATGGCTACCATGAAAGAGCATGCTTCAATTTTTGAATGCCCCCATTGGGTGGGCAGTCCTACTCCTCTTTTTCCATCTTTTGCATTCCCAGCTGAAGCTCTCCCAAAGAGTACAATGTCATCCGCGAAAAACATGTGGGTGACACTAGAACTGCCTCGAGAGACTTTGATTCCATGGATCTCCTATTTTCTTTATGCTTCATCTAACATCCAAGAAAGTGCATTAGTTACAAAAACAAGAATGGAGAGAGCAGGTCACCTTGGCAAAGACCTCTAGTGAGCTTGAAACGTTTGGTTTGCTCTCCATTAACAAGGACTGAATAGGTTACAGCGGAGTGCATTGAGCTGTAATTTGAACAAATGATTCCTCGAACTCCATCTTCCTCATGATTACAAGTAGAAAGTCCTATCATATTGAGCTTCATAGAATATTCGTAATTCACTCTAGCTGAGGAATGATTTAGCTTATGAACAATTTCATGTACAACAAGTACATTGTCTTGCATAATTCTATTTGAGACAAAGGTGGACTGATTTGGTGTGATTAGATGCTCCATTCACGGGTTAAGCCTCATTTAATTATTTTTGATACAATTTTATACAAAAAGTTACAGAGGGAAATTGGCCGGTATTGAGTAACTTGAGTTGGGAATGGCACTTTGGGGATTAAAGCAATATTGGTACTTACTGACCATGACCCCAGTTGCAAAGAAATTTTTTACAGCAGCTACCACTTTGATGAAAACTGAAGGCTACATTGCTTTCTTATTTCTCGACAAGATACAGGGATCAGTTTATATAAAGCTAGCTAAACCCACCTAACTAAATTGTAACAAACTATTGCGACTAATTAACAAACTAATAACCAACTAATGTATACTGTAACACATTTCATGGCCCACCTACTTCCATCCTTTTTGATAAAAAAAACCTCGTGGGAATCCACGAAGACTAGGAGCTTTGGGCCCCCCATACTGAAAACTGCATTCTGAATTTCCTGTTCATTAACCGATTTTAGTAGAGGTATATTTTCTTTTCTTGGCACCAGTTCTTGCACACAATCATGGACTGCATCAATATCAGTGCATCCTTCCAAGCTATAAAGGCCAATAAAGAAATCTCTGATTAATTCTCTGATATTCCTCTCCCCCTCTACTCATTTCCCTGCTTCGTTCTTTAATCTTAAAATAGAATTGTGCTGCTTTCATTGAATAGCTGTGGGATGAAAAAAGCTGGTATTTTTATCACCATCTTTGAGCCATTTTAACCTCCACCTCTGGTACCACTACTTCTTTTCCATGCACCAACATTGATCTAATTCCATAAGCATCTTTGCTCTTGCATTTGATCACTAGCTGACATATGCCTCTCATGGATATCATCAATCTTTCTTTCAGAAATTCAATTCGTTCCCTTGAGTTGCCCACCTCATTCCTCTGCTAGGATTTCAAAGTTGAAGCACAAGCAGCCAACTTATATTTCGTAGGAGATAAGTCAACGCATCGGTTACGGGGTTGCCAACCCATGTTGGAAACCTATTGCCACTTTTGGTTTTCCAACCACCAAAAGTGGCAATAGGTTTCTGATCTATTTTTTCTGAACCTTGGAGCATCTAGAGCCAAGATAAGAGGGTGATGATCCGAGTCCAAGAGCATTTCATGAAACATTCATGGAACACATGGGTTGATGCAAAGGAAAGCCTCCATTGGGCCCTGCTGATCACTCTGTCCAACCGTTTTGCAATTCTACGGTCCCTTTCTCTTTTATTATACCAAGTAAGCCAAGTAAAAATATTACCTTTAAAACCACTGTTCATCAAGTCACAGGCATAAGGCCAATTCTGAAACCTCTTGACTGAACTTATAATACCGGATTTTCCCCCACTCTTCTCAGCCCAGCAAGAAATCTCATTGAAATCACCTCAGCTAGCCCATGCCTTCTCCGAGTTTGGTTTAAGAAATGACCACTGTTGGAGCACCTCACTTCTCTTCGTCTACTGAGGTTCTCCTAAACAAAAGTCTGGCACTTCGACCACTGTTTGTTGCCCATCAAACCCCAAACGCCTTCTCGATTTTTGCAGATATATAGATGTGTTCTTAGTTTCAGAGATGATCACAATCTGGGGACTACGTTTTTTTATAAGATCCAAAATGATCTGGGGACTATGTTTCCAGATATATAGATGTGTTCTTAGTTTCAGAGATGATCACAATCTGGGGACTATGTTTTTTTAAGAGATCCAAAATGATCCCAACTGTCAGTGGGCGTCCCAACCCGTGACAGTTCCACAATAAGAGGTTTATGGCTGTTGGGTGGCTTTTGGCGAGCCACCAGCGCCTGCATCATCTTCTACAAACCTAGCATTTACTCCTATAGCGATGACCATAACTGATTCATTGTCCAGACCCAGCTCAGCTTCCATTTCTTGGATATGAACATGCTATTTCCTCTTTCTTGCCATATCTTTAATCTTCAATTTTTGTGAAGAGCCAATCCTTACTGTAACTCACCTTTTTTTTTTTTTGGGGTCAAAGAACTCACCTTCTCGTTAGTGAATCAAAATTGGACGCCATGTTTATAACATTCGAGAGCCCCTCCAATTTTAGAACTGATATTTTCCTTTGGGTATAAGTTAAAAAAAAAAAAAAAAAAAAAAAAAAAAAAAAAGAAAAAATGTGATGTGATTTTGAGTGTTTACGAATAAGAGTTTATAATATTTTTTCACAAAACGGGACATACGTGGTTGATTCAGTTAGCATATCTAGGGTTAATCAATGAACCTTCAGTCTCTTATACACGTGGTGTTTATTAGCTGTGCCATATGGTGCGCAGATGTCCATTATTAATTTTTAATAATTAAATTATTTTTTAGTATTTTTTAATTAAAATAATTAAATTATTTCTAATTATTTTTAATAATAATTAAATTAATAATTAAAAATAATTTAATTATTATTTTTTATAATTAATTATTAAAATAATTAATTTTATTTCTTTTTGAAAAATAATTAAATTTGAATTAAAATCATAATAATTAAAAATATTTAAAATAACTAAAATAATCATAATTAACTATTTTTAGTTAATTTTTTAATAATTAAAAATATTTTTAATTACTTTTTAATTAAAATAAATAAATTATTTTAAAAATTAATTTTTCTAATATTAATCTAATAATTATAAATAATTATAAAAATTAATTATTGTTCCTTCCATTTCTTTTTAATTATTTTAACGTTTTAATAATAATTTTTATTGATAATTAATTTTTAATCATAATTAAATTATTTTATTTTAATCTTTTAATTATTTTTAATTTTTATGCCACGTGGCATATACGTGGCACTGGCACATGTCACATCAACTAACAAGTGCTACATGTATAAGAGACTATCAATGCATTGACGACATACCCCATATTTACTAACGGAATAAATGACAAGCCATATTTTACAAAAAAAAAAAAATTACTATAGGATTCTTTTAGGTCTGACCTGAGCACTGATCCGATCAGCTGAGGAGAATCGAAATACTTTTTAAGAGAAATTCTACGATTGAAACTCGTTATGAGTTTAGAAAATTGGATTTTGCATTTTGTCATTTGTAAAAAAGAGTCGCCACTTTAATTTACTTATTTTAATTGAAAAAAATTAAAGGAAAACCCAAAACAATTGACTCCAAAAATGTTTTGATTTATCCTAATGGAAAAGTACTAATCCACGAGTGATCAGAGAAGGCTTAGGAATCAGGTTTTGATATTTAAACAAATGTTTGGCTAAAAGCTGCGCAAATAACTCTTAAAAAAGGTAATTTTAGTATATACATCAACAGAAGTAAAATGATAAATGAAACAGTTATAGATGACACTCAATTATTACAAAACCGAAATAAATGAAATAGAGTGGATCTTTCCTGTAGCCCTTATAAATACTAGGAAAAGCACACATTTCCCAACTAAAATAAAGAAATGAACATACAGAATCAGAAATAAAGTACGAATATAAATAAATAACAAAATAAGGGGAAAATGTTATTAAAAAAAATTGGAGTTGATGCTTATAGAATAGCAGTCTATGTATCTTATGAAATATGAATCAAATCCCACATAGTTCTTCCTTCCTGCGAATGAGGGATTCTGGAAAAAGTATTAGTTTGATTTATTAATTTAATTCTGATTTTTAAATTAATAAATTTTAGATCTTTTCTGTTTTAGACATAAAGAAAGATAAAATGGAGAAAATTTTGTATCTAAATTTTTGAATTTTTAGAAATGGAAGGAAGGAAAGGGATTATACCTTTGTTTTCCTTGACCTTTGGATGAATAGGGCAAGCTTAACACCAAATCTAAGCTCCACCTTGGATTTAGGAACCCTGAAGTTGAACCTTAAATAGAAAAGGTTAGCAAAACAAAGTAATAACTACAAATTGAAAATAATTTGAACGATAAATTTTAGTATTAATTTTTTAAACAGAATTTTAGCATAGAAATATGAACAATATGGGAGAATTTTTGCCTCAAAATCCATCTTAAAGAGCTAAAATGAAAGCTTTATTTATAGAGCAGGTGGAAGGGAGCTACTGGGTGCCAACTACGGCATGGGTAGCTGAGCATACCGCCTTGCTGCCGGCACACTGGGCATGCCGCCCGACGTGGTGGCATGCCTAGCGCACTGCTAACTCACTATATCAACCTGGTTTTGCACTATTTTGGCTAGCTTTTCATCCATTTCTGATCTGATTTGAATTCTGTTTGATTATATAGATTCGTAATTGAAAACTAGTCGATTGGAGGTGTAATTTTAAGGGTTCACAGTTGCCTCCCTTATCTGATTTGGCCGGACATATGCCAAATCTGATAAGTGTGAACCTAAAGGCTTTAGATGTCATTCCAAGAATCTTGAAGGTGCTTGTCTGCATTAGGACCTGGATAGAAGCGCCATGTCTGATTTCTAGCTTTTTCAATCCCATCTAGCCTGTTTTTCAATTTTTAGGCTATTTTTGAATTTCTAATCTTTCTGCAATTTCAAGAGATTTTAAACTCTGATTGAGACCCCGTCTATTTCAAGGGATAGATAAAAATCCTGTTGATCCACTCTTTTAAACAGAACTAAATTTTGAGTTAAAACAAGCCTGTTATGATAAAACCACATGATTTGGACCTGCGAATCAAAGAAAACCAAAAGGTATCATTACGAGGGGGCCCACTTTTCACTTATATATACCCCTTTTCCTTTCTCATTTTCATAACTTCATTTTTTCATTTCCTTTCTCTCTCTATCTTTCATTTTTATTCTCTCCCTCTCTCTCTTTTATTTTTCACTCTTTCTTTTTTCTTCAACTATCTCAATAGAAACTCACTATCAGCCAGCAATAAGGGATCAGGATCCGAAAATATTGTTGAAAGAGCTGGATCGCTATGTCAGTTACACTGGATCTCTT
This sequence comes from Reutealis trisperma, assembly GCA_947687605.1. NCBI lineage: Eukaryota > Viridiplantae > Streptophyta > Magnoliopsida > Malpighiales > Euphorbiaceae > Reutealis > Reutealis trisperma. Next base: position 45,985 of record CANTUT010000968.1, read on the forward strand.
TAGGTGTGCCCTATTCTTGCACTTTTTATTAGTTAAAAATTATCATTATCATTATTATTATATATTTTTTCTTTCTTTTTTTCCTCTTTTTTTTTATTATTTTCCATAAAAATAACATGATATATAAAAAATTTCAGAGGGTACAATTGAGGCCTAGGGGAGGCAAGAGTGCCATGGAGTTGGTCTGCCTTTATTTAGGAAATCAGGAGGCCGTCCATCATTGCCTCAAGCCAATTGGCTTGCTCGGGTGGCTAAAACTGGACATCAAACAACATCATAGTCAAGTCGTTATTAGAGCGCTAGTGGGATACTACAAATTCATTCCACCTTTTGTGAGGTGAGATGACAGTCACTTCCCTTTACTGGAGCATGCTGTGAACCCTCAAATTTACACCCTTGTGATCCGGCTGTAGCTTGACACCTACTAAGAATAGTGCGCTACGCATACGGTGGTCCAGTTAACCAGTTAGCGTGCAGGGGTCAAGAGGGCAGCACCCCGTTGAAAAATAAATTTCCTGAATCTTTCACCTTCAGTCAACTTCCTTTCAGTTAAAAACCTATAGAATCAAATCGAGCCCAAATCAGATCTGAAACAGACCAGAAACGGCCAAAAACTTGCGAAATTAGGTTAAACCAATGGTTCTGCAACGTGTCACTGCGTTGGATGGCACGCCTACCATGTTGGCAATGGGGTGGCACTCCTAGAGTGCCAACGGCATGGGTGGCATGCCCAATGTGTTACCTTGCAGGCCGGCACAATCTTGGTGCTGCTCAGCTGACTGGTGCACTACCGGTGCTGCCGCCGGCATCCAACGGCACCCCTTCTCCAGCTCTATAAATTGAGCTGCTTTCTAGCTCATTTGGGGGAATTTCATGGTAAAAACTCTCCTATATTACTCTGCTTGTTGTGCATAAGTTCTGTTTGAAATTTGATACAAAAGCTGTTGTTTCAATTTCTTTTTAATTTACATTCATTACATTGTTTTGCTAACTTTTCGCTGTTTAAGGTTCAACTTCAGGATCTTAAATCCAAAGTGGAGCTTAGATCCAAAGTGAAGCTTGCCCATTCATCCGAAAATTAAGGAAAGCAAAGGTATAATTCCTTTTGTCCATTTTCAAAATTCTAAATTCAGATCTAGAATTCTCTTTAGGTCTAAAACAGAAAGGATCTAAAATTTATTAATTTAAGAATCAAAATTAAATTAATAAACAAACCAACACTTCTTTCTATAACCCCTCCTTCATAAGAAGGAAGAACTGCATGGGGTTTGATTCCTATTCAATAGGATACGCAGGCTACCATCTCTAAGGCATCAACTCCAAAATCATTTTTAATAACATTTTCCCATTTATATTTGTTATCTATTTCCAATTTTATGCTATTCATTTCTTTAATATAGTTGAGGAATGTGTGTTTTCCCTAGTACCCATAAGGGCTAGAGGAAAGATCCTCTTTATTCTAATCGTTTTGGCTTTGTAATAATTAAGTATGATTTATTTTGCTTATTTATATATAATTGTCATTCCATCTTGTCATATATATCTATTTCATGAATTAGTTTATTCCTGTTCATACATACACAAAAATACCTTTTTTAAGAGTTATTTTACAATTTTTAGCCAAAATTATATTTTCTCATTAAGAAAATATAATTTTGGCTAAAAATTGTAAAATAACTCTTAAAAATATAATTTTGGCTAAAAATGTTTAATTTTGGTCACTCGTGGATTAGTGTTTTTCCATTGGGATAAAAATAAAATATTTTTAGAGTCAATAATTTTGGATTTTCTTTAATTTTCCCAATTAAAACAATTAAATTAAAGTGGTGACTCCCTTTCACAATAACAAATTGCACAAATCAATTTTCTGAACTCACAGTGAGTTCCAATCGTGAAGTTTCTCCTAAAGACCATTTCAATTCCTCGGCAAATCGGACCAGTGCTCAGGTGAGGCCTCACACATGCTTACTAATATGCACTATAGATCTCGTTCTCTTGAGTTTTACTCTTCATGGATCAAGCGCTCTTCCACAGAGATGACTTCATTGATTGGGGCTGACCCACCTCATGGGAATGCTCATTGGAGAACTTGGATGAGATTGGCAAGTTGGACTGGGGAGGTGCTGCTCTTCGTGCTATGTACCAAGAGTTGTGCAGTATTTCCCGCAGGACACTTAGTGGCCATGGCGGTACCTCTATTATGATTGAGGTGAGTATTATGCTCTGTCATCCAGTTTTCTGATCCCTATATGGTGACTAACAAAATTTGTTTCTTGCAGTATTAGGCCTATGAGCACTTTTCGATGTTAGCTCCCCCACTAAAAGAGTCCGCTGCTATTGACCCACCCTATGGGCGCCTTTAGAGAGCATCCAATAAAGACATGTACATGGTGCTGTTTTTTGAGAATTGCAAAAAGACTTTTGCCACCTTGACTATAGGCTAGATATTTCTTCATTGGACTTGACTTGGATTTTTTCCTTTTACCTTCCATTGCTTATTTTGCAGTCTGTTTATAAGTGAGATGGATGCTATTTAAGAGATTTGTAGCATGGATACCTGACCGGATAAGGCCTAGTATGCACTTATCCTCTTATCGCCTCTTGCTCCATTGTGAGTCTTTGAGGATATTCTACCTAAAAAGAGGGTGAGGGCACAGATTACAAGAAAGAGGGTTGTGCCACAGCCTCCTGCTGTAGACATGAGATATGGTCTAGCTATCTTGAGAGAGGATACTTAGGTTGTAGGGGTCTCTTGCGTGGATTATCATTTGTCTAATGCTGACTATAATGAGTTCTGCGAGACTTCCTTGATGGCAGGCACACCTCTACTAGATGGAATATAGAGGCCGACACATCGGGGATCTAGCTTAGGCACTTCTTGAGGGCCTCCTTCTAGAGTTGAGAGTTTCATCTCTCTATAGGCTAGTAGTATTACCCCTGTTGGCAACATGGGTCCTAGGGTTAGACCTTTAGGATTTGTGCCTAGTTTTTTAGCTTTTGTGGCTGGTCCTTTTGAGGTTGGTCCTTTCGAGGCTAGTGGCTCAGCTCCAGCTCCAGATGCTTTAGTGGGAGGTCCGACTGATCTGATTCTCCTACCTACTAGTCTTGTCTATTTACCAGCTCATCTTAACTATATTTCTTATGATAATAGATCACAGCGTTATGATCTTCCTTATGAGTGACTAGCCTTCTTCCTCGTCATTCTTGGGAACATTACAGAGGTAAGATTTTGCACAGCTTGTACTTTAGCCTTTGTCTGCTTTGTAACGACTCTCATGTTTGATTTCTCCTTTCAAATTCCTATAAAGTTCACCCATTATCATTATGACCTTCTATGCCAATATGCATTTGCTCTAGCACTTTTCTGCATGATATGGATGAGATGGTAAAGGAGCATGAGGAGGAGGAGCCCAAATGGGGACACCGCAGACCCAAGTGTGGTTGTTAGTGACCTACTACATTAGCTGTGTTTTTCTTATATGCATGTACTGAGGATAATGCACTATTTTATGTTATGTAGTATTTTGGATGTATGCATGACATTTATGATTTATGGATGCTTTGGATGCATGATATGGATGTGCTACATGCAAACTTTTGACTTAATAGGACTTCCATCATATGCTTTTCTCTCATTTTACCTCTTTTTTCTGTTAACTCTGCATTGGCTTTGACATGAAAATGAATTTTTTTAAGCCCAAAATTATGCGAAATTTTTGAGAATTGTTGTCAAAATCTATTGAAGGACAGGGCGGCACAAGGTGGCAAGGGGTAGCACGGTCGACAAACCGCCGGTCTGATAGCATGATCGGTATGCTACAGGTCTGGAGCATGCTGCCAGTGAGGGAGGCACGACCAGTCCAGATCTAAGCAGATTTTGAATTTTCACCTATTTAAGCTATTTCTGATGCTTTTAGTCTATACAATCGATTTCTGAGCCTCCAAAAATCAATTTTCTACTGTACTCTTGCTTTTTCATCAATTTTCTACCATATTTTATTTTTTTTATTTTTTTATTCTTCATGATAGAATCCTATTTCAGCCATGGAATGTTCTTATGGTACAAAAACCTTACAAAAGTAGAGAGAATCAATTTAGGAAAGTATGGAGTAAGTGCTATGCCTACCGTGAGAGGCATAAAGATTTATTAGGATTTTTTACGTGTATGCATTCGCTTTAAGGATTCAGCTGCCCATTTCTTCAAATTTGGGGCATCTATGACGAAAATGTGTCCTACTTTTGAGGAATTTTTTGTATTGCTTGGATCTGATGCAGAGGCTATGCTAACTACTCTTGTTGAGAAAGTATGGTATTTCAATTCTTTCAGGGGACTTTTAAACTTAAGTGTGGAAGTTGCTAGTCCCATGGTAGTAGAGGATTGGGTAGATCTAACTGTTGTGATTGCAAAATTCCATGATCCTAAGGATTTTAAGGATGATGGGTGATTTCATTTGAAGATGCGAGCTTAATCCTTCTGTCTGACTGCAGGGTATATTTTTGTGAGCCCTACTGGCTAGGGGGATGCTAGAGTTACTGAGCTTATTTCACAAATGAAGGATGGGAGATCTATTGCTGCTATAGTGCTAGCTAAGACCCTTATGAGCTTGGATAGGTCCTGCGCTTCTGATGGCCCATAGACTATTAGTCCTATCATTCTTCAGGTTTAATTCTCACTTCTGAATTTCCCTTAACTGTTTTCATGTTTTCTTATTCTTATCTTTTACACTTTTATATTTGGTTGAGAGATCATCTTCAAGTAGTGGGCCCTCCCATAAAGGTGGACTACTTTGCTTCTTGGTATAGGACTCAAACCATTGTGATCAAAAGGAACTCAGAGAAAGAGTGGATCAAATGGTTAATTGAGCTGGATTCTAATAAGCTGCTATGGAGGTGTGAAGGTATAAGATCAATAGGTTTATGACCATAAGCTTTGGCTACAAGATGGTCTATCTTCTAGGACTGAGGATGGTGACCTTTTACCATGCTACTAGGGTCATGTGCCAGATAGAACATAGACAGGGTATGCCCCAGATGGCTGTCTGTTTGAATCTATTTTGATTACCGAGATTATTGCTCGAGCTGTCATAAATGGATGGGTAAGAGGTTTTTATGTTGTTCATCCTACTCACTCTGGCGGTAAGTCCTTATAGTACATTGACTGATAGATAACCAACTCATAGAAATCAGAGAAGGCTTGAAGGGCTATTGTACTTAAGGAGATAGAGGAAAAGGAAGAACCATGATTGTTGGGTTATTTTCTATTTAGTTTAGGAGACTAATATGATCATGTCTTTATTTGTTTTGATGTTCCAAAAATTAAATAAGACAAATAAGACATCATTTTTCTTATTATCTTTTTCTTTTGCTGCTTTAATTTTTGCCTACCCTGCCCTTTTGGATTTGCAACTTAACGAGCTTATTTTTTTATTTTTATCATCATTTTTTTATGATATAGTTAAGAGCCAAATGAATGTAAAAATGAAATTTCACTAATGATTTGGATCGAACCCACATGGGCTGCCTACATATCTCTTTATAACAATATCATCTTTTTTATTCTTTTTTTTCTTTATAGAGAATCAAGTTCATATAGTTCTGTTTGAAGGAAATGCGAATGATATGTATGAGTTTACAAGGATTGCAAATGTTATGCGTGAATTACAAGGATGCTTATGCAAATTTCTTGAGTTGATCTAAATTGCATGGGCAGGCAAATTCTATGCCATCTAAGTCCATCAAGATTGCTGCTCCACCCAATAGGATCTTCTTGGTCACGAATGGGCCACTCCAATTAGGTCTGAATTTTCCCCTTAGAACATGAATAGGTGTCCTTATTTCTTTCAAGACAAGGTGACCTTCTCGTAGTCCTCTATCCCTAACTTTCTTATCGAAGTGCCTAGCCAGTTTTTGTTGATAGCTTTGAATATGGTATAAGGCATCCATTTTCTTTTCATCGATGGCAAGGAATTGGTCATTGTAGCCTTTCGTCCATTCTACTTCATCCAACTGACTCTCCCTCAAAATGCAGGCTTATTTGACTTCTACCTCAATTGGCAAGACAACTTCCATCCCATACACCAAAGAGTAAGGTGTAGCACTATGAACCCTTATTTCAGCACCTCAAGAATTAATTCTAAAATCTTCCAAAATGATTGAAGTATTATTAGCATAATCTGATGTCTTTTCTACCTTGATAGGATCTACAATACTCGACAGTTTTTTTTCCAAAATTGACTAGATTTTCTTCCTGACTGATTGTTAAATATTCTAAAATTAATTTCTAGCCTAACGACACTAATTGATAATTTTTCTGAGTTCTATAACTCTCAAAAACTAACTCGAAAGCCCCAAAAAGGGACCAAAAAAATGCATGGACAAGCATGCCAGGTTGTGTCAGCTTCTGACGTGGCTCCGCATTCAGCTTTTGACGCGGCTTCACGTTAGAAGCTCGGCTCCACGTCCTCAGAGGCGCTGAGCTATGCCTTATCTGACATGGCCACCTCATCTCCTAAACACAACTGCCATGTTCAGAAGATGCAGCTTTTGACACGGCTTCGCGTTAGAAGCTCGGCTCCACGTCCTCAGAGGCGCTGAGCTATGCCTTATCTGACATGGCCACCTCATCTCCTAAACACAACTGCCATGTTCAGAAGATGCGGCTCCGTGCCGCCTAGCTGGAATTCCTTAGGTTGAAATACCAAAAATGCCCTTAGTTCATTTTTTTAAATATTTTTTAGCCTATCCTTTTTGTCATTTCACATTTTTACTTTCTAAATCACCCCTACCTCATTTTTCCTATAAATAATCATTTCATTTCCTCATTTCAAATACACTGAAGTTGATATTGATTGCTATTTATCAACTTTTATTTTTCTTCTCCCTTCAATCACTCCCTAATTAATTAATTAATCATTTTAATTAATTAATTTCCTCACCCAAACCAAGTTAATTAATCATTTTAATTAACTAAAATCATTTTTATCACTCACAAATTAATTAATTAATGAATCATTTTAATTAATTAATTCACTCACCAAAATTTTTATCCAATTGCCCAGTATGATAAAACGGAACTTCAGTCTAGCAAAATACTTTTTCCATCTCGTCCATCATAATCCAAGGTATTTTTATAAACTCTATCACCAAACCAAAAATCATTTTTATTAATTTGTAAACCCTTCTACTTAATCGCGGAATGAATTATGTGGGTTTTGAACCCTATTCAATGGGATACATAGCCACGTTTGGAATTCAAATCCAAACTTCAAATCCTACTTTTCAATTTAAGCTTATTTTTTCACTTTTCTCAAATGTAATTATTTTTTATAATATTTGTAAGGGAATATGTGGTCTTCCTAGAATCCCATAAAAGCTAAAGAAGACATCCTGATTTGTTATTAATGTAATTATTTGGAATTAAGAAGTGATTATGTGGTTCTTCTAAATCTCTAAAGAACTGGAGGGAACACTCTCCTTAATTTATGAATATTTATTTCAATTGTTTCATCAATATACATGCACCATGCATTCATATTATGTCATATTCATGCATTTTATTATAATCAATAAATGTCATTCATGAAATCATTTTTTAAAATCAAATTAAACTTAAGAGTCAAATCATGATTATTTAACTAAAAACCTAGTCTCCAAATTCAACCTAGTTTGAGGCTAGTGCTTTTATCCATGGGCAAATTAAAAATTAATAAATTAGAGTAAACTTGGGTTTTTTCCATAATGTTTTCCCAACTAAATAAAATTAAGGTGGTGACTCCTAAAATCATTTTTAAAAATCAATCAAATCCAAACCCGAGAATTCCATCGTGAGTCTAAACTTGAATGAGCATCCCAATTCCCTTTGGCAGACTGGAACATTACTTGGGCAAGACCTCACAAGCACCGGTTAGAGTACACACTATTGTTTTGTATCCTCATAAAGCATATGGTAAATGTAGGTGCCAATCCTTATGGTTGTCAGCCATCTTTTGCAATAAATTCTTGAGAGTCTTATTTGCGACTTCAACTGCACCATTTTGAGTGACCTCCTTTTGGAAGTGAGATCCATTGTTAGTGATGATCTCAAAAGGAACTCCATACCTACAAAGGATGTTGGTATGAATAAACTGAGCCACTCATTTAGAATCCAATATTTGGTAGGGTTGGAAAAGTAATCAATAGCTACCAAGATGTATTCATACTTGCCGGAAGACTTCAGGCTTATCTTGCCAGTGACATCCAGGCCCCATGTTGCAAATGGCCAAGGTGCAATGATAGGGGATAGAGGTACAGGAGGCTATTTCTAGAGTTTGGCATAAATTTGGCACTTATGGCACTTTTGCACATATCTTGCATAGTCTTGATTCATAGTAAGCTAGAACTAACTCTGGTTCATGATCTTGTGGGCTAAAGCGATTCCATTCATGTGTGGGCCTTCGTCTCCACCATGCATCCATTCCATAATCTGTTGGGCTTTTGCTTTAGTGACTGTGAACCCTTAATTTTACAGCCTCATCATTCAACTGCAACTTGACAACTGCTAAGATTAGTGAGATACGCAGAGCTAGTACGGCAATCTTGCTAGCCAGTTAATGGGCAGGGGTTAAGAAGGCAATGCCCATTATGGGAGAGCAGGGGGCAAGCACCCCCAAAGCAAAAAATAGATTTTTAGTCACATTAGTACGATGATACTTAATTTTTTAGACATTGACACTTTCCCTACTCTGACCAGACCATCTGTATCAGACAATATTTTTTCAAAATTGACTGGATTTTCTCTCATACTAACTGTTTAATTATTCTAAAATTAATTTCAAGCCTATCAACACTGATCGATAAGATTTTTGAACTCTATAACTCTTAAAAATTGACTTGAAAGTCTCAAAAACTAATCCAAAATCTCTAAAAACCAATTGAAAAGAATCTCAAAATGTGAGCTAGCTGAGCCACATGGCTGCTGCAGAGAAGCCTTGTGGCTCTGCTTCAGCTCTGTGTGGCACCGCAGGTACCACTTGCGGCATGTTGCAACCACTTGGTGCGGCACTGCATAGACCCTAGTACAGTGCCGCACTTGTCTAATGCGAGTTGACCCCTTTCTTGAGCAAAAAATGACCCTTTTACCCCCTCTAGCCCAATTTTTAACCCTTTCTAGCTCTATCCCTCATTGTCTTATCACATTTTCACTACCTAAACTACCCTCACTCCATTTGCCTATAAATAGGCCCCCCATTTCCTCATTTCTCTTCACCTTCAAAGTTGATATTGATGGTTATCTATCAACTTTTCTTCTTTTCCTTTTATTCACTCTCTAATTAATTAATTAATCTTTTTGATTAACCAACTTAATTAATCTTTTTAATTAACTAAAACTCTTTCTTTAATTAATCACTTAATTAATTAATCACTTTTTAAAATCAAATTAATCATTTCCCTTAATTCACCCTTCCTCCAAATTAATTAATTAATATTTTTAATCAATTAATCTATTCATCCTTTTCTTCATATTAATTAGTTAATTAATCATTTTAATTAATTAATTAATTTATCTTCCAATCCATCTAATCACCCAATCCTAATAAAACTGAACTTCAATTCGGTAAAACCTTCCACCCACCAAAAGTCAAGATATCAGCCTTTTCTTCTCAAATCCAAATCAAATCAACCAATCCAATCAATCCTTAAACCCCTCCACTTAATCTTGGAATGAACTACGTGGGTTTTAATCCTCATTGGATGGGGTACGTAAGCACATGTGGAATTTAAATTCAAACCTCAAATCCAAATTCCAATCAATCTCCTTTCCCCTTTTTAATTAATTTAATTTGTGCATTTTTCATTTTAATTTTCTCATTGCACTCATATCATGCTTATGCATTAATCATGATGTTATAATTGTCATATAATATTTGTCATTCATGAAATTAATTTTTAAGTCAAATTAAACTTAAAAGCCAAATTTATATTATTTAAAACCGAAACCTAGTCTCCGAACTCAACCTGGTTTGAGGCTAGTGATTTTATCCTTAGGTAAGTTAATTGAAAATTAATGAATTGGAGTCAACTGGATTTTTTTCTTAATTTTTTCATTTAAAATAAATTAGGGTGGCGACTCCCAAAATCATTTTCAAAAATCAACCAAATTCGAACTCGAGGGTTTTATTGTGAGTCTAAACTCGAATGAGCATCCTAGTTCCCTATAATAGATCGGGCCGATGCTAGGACGAGGCCTCACAGTAACACACCTTAGATGGATGTTATCCCAAACCCATTTGTATAGTACTTCCCCATTTGGAATGAATCCATTGGACAACTATCTTAAAGTCATCTTTTCTATTTTAAAGGCCCTTTCAGGATAGAGTCCATTCTTAATATAATTGAGGATATCCCAAAACTATGGTTTGCCATCAACCACTTGAATATTCAAGCAATGAGTTATACATCCTGGCTCATGCTTAACTTCAATTGTAATAGGTCTAATTATGAAGCCATCACTTACGTCAAGCATTGAAGAGAGTGTTGCCAAAGCATCAGTGAATCTGTTCTTCGTTCTTAGCAGATAATGGAAAGATAGCTTATAAAAATTAGCTGCTAGTTCATTTAAGCGTTTATGATAAGGAACCAAATGCTCTTCTCTGATCTTCCACTCCCATAAGGCTTGGGAAAATATCAAGTTCAAATCCCCATAAATCTCAAGACATTTGATTTTGAGCCTTACTGCTGCTTCAAGACCGCAAATGTATGCTTCATACTCTGCTTCATTGTTTGTTATCTCAAAGTTCAGTTTGATGGCTATAGGTAGGTTTTCCCCACTTGGAGTAATGAACACAATGCCAGCACCATACCCTTTATTGTTAGATGCTTCGTCAAAGTAGAGTTTCCAAACTTCATTGTTAATCATCAAGATATCCTCATCAGGGAATTCAGGTTCAACTAATTCATTATTTTATTGGGGCTGCAGCTAATTGGTATGCTACTGTGCTACCCTTGATTGCCTTCTACTATACATATTTAAGATCATAGGCTGCTAATATAGCCATCCATCTTGCTATCTTACTATCAAGAACCGGCTTCTCCATAAGGAATTTCAAAGGGCTCTTGTTAGTAAGAACATGAGTTGTAAAAGAGTAGAGGTAGTGTTATAATTTGTGGCAGACCCATACCAAAGCGAGGCATATTTTTTCTATAAAGTTATACTTGAGCTCATGAGACAACATCCTTTTGCTCAAGTAATAGATGGCATTTTCCTTGTTAGAATTAAGAGCATTCTGAGTGAGCATTGCCTTGCTTCATCAGTTACTGATAAGTAAAGTAACTAAGGCTTCCCAAGCCTTGGTGGCTATAGTACTAATGGGTTTAGCTAGTATTGCTTAATCTGGTCAAAGGCTTTTTGGCAGTCATCATTCCAATGCTTGGAGGCCTTTTTTTTTAGTAACTTGAAGATGGGCCCACATACATCAGCCAATTGATTGATGAATCAACTAATGTATTGGAGCCGTCCAAAGAAACCTCTGATCTCCTTCTCTATTTTAAAAGGTGGCATTTTTAAAATTGCCTTTGATTTAGAAGTGTCCTCTTTATACCCTTCTTGCTGACCATGTGGCCTAGGAATACTCTAGATGAGGTTCCGAAGACACATTTTGCAGGGTTGAGTTTGAGACTGTATTGGCGAAGTCTAAGGAAGAATTGCCTTAATGCTTTTAAATGTTCTTCAGTAGTGGTGCCTTTTATCACCATGTCATCAATATAAAAAGGTTGTCTTCTCTTTGTTAGAAGGATGAACCATTATCAAATTGTATCCTACAGCAAGTCAGTTAAGGAAACCATTTTGGAACCTGCCATACGGTCTACTAGAAGGTTAATGTGAGGTAGAAAAATCATCCTTGGGATAGACCTTGTTCAAATCACTGTAGTCCACACACATTCTGACTTTGCCATCTTTCTTAGGAATTAGCATAATGTTGGCAAGCCAGGATGGATAGTTAATGGGCTCAATGAAATTGCGGTCTAATAGCTTGGAAATTTCCTCCATGATTGTTATGGACTATTTTGTCTTAAGCCTTTGCAATTTTTGCTTAATAGGCTTAGCACCTGGGTAAACCAGAATCTTGTGAACTGTAATGCTTAGATCCAAACCTGTCATGTCTTTTAGGAGCCATGCAAAAAGGTCTTGAAATCCTTTGATCATCTTTTCAATGTGATCCCTATTAATGCATGCAGATGCAATGAATGTAGTTTTTGGTACATCATGAGTGACAGCATTAATTGGCTCTTTAATTGCATCATCTTTTATTTCATTTATTTCATTTTCTTTGTTTGATGCCTCATTTACATCAGATTTAAAAGTTGGAACATCAAAGAAAAATGAAGACACAAGATTGTAAAAGGAAAGGGTAAACTTTTTATTGAATTTAAAAGGGGATATGTCCCAATTTACATCAAATTGAAAAATTGGACCCTCATGTTCAGTTACATCATTATCATCAAAAGAAATAGAAGAAATAGACTCAGATTTAGAAGATGAGTCTGGAGAGGACTTTGATTCAGATTGGGACTCTAACTTGGATTCTGGTTCAAAAGAATAAAGGGACTCTCTTAAAAAGACCAATTTTACAGCTTGGTCTTGGTGGACTGGATTAAGGTGGAAGGGTCAGTTTTCTCCTCCTCAACAGTGAGCATGAATACTTCATCAAAAGACTAGCCTCCATGTTCTCTTCCTAATCTTGACTATGCATGTAGATTGATTCATAGTCTTCTAGCTTGATCCTGACATTAGAAAAGATTTCAAACCTGGGGATTAGTTTTCCAGTAATGGGGCAAACCCAGGGCTTAGGAAAGTTACAGTAAGGAAATATGTCACCTTCCTTCATAGAATAGCCATTTAAAGTCTTAAAATAAGGGTGTATGGGCCAATCATAGACCTCACCTCTTTTAAGGGGAGCTGCTCTTTCTTTAGCCCGATTCTCTATTTCCATATGGTCCTTGTCAGTGGGCTCATATCCCAACCCAAATGGAGGCATTACAATTGGATAGTCCAGAAAAGACTTTAAGCTTGTTGGCTTCTTCCCAAACCTAAACCAGGAAAGTAGTTCATTTTTCTGAGTATGTTAGAAATAGTAATATTCCCAAATGGGTCAAAATCAAATGGGACAAACTCTTTACCCTCTTCACCCTCAATGTACTGTATGAAAGAGAAGCTAGATAGTGGATAAGCAAATAACTCAGGTTGGATCTCAAGGATTGGAATAGAGCTTAGGATGTTAGGTTTTCCATACACATCCCCTTTAACTATAACAACCCCATTTTTGAAAAGGAATTTGACTTTTTGGTGCAGGGAGGAAGGGATAGCCTTTGCTTGATGGATCCAGGGCCTTCCAAATAGCAGGTTGAAGCATGAAGGCACATCAATCACTTGAAAGGGGATAGTGAAGGATGCAGACCCGATTGTTACATTTATAATAGCCACCCTAAGAACTTCTCTCTTGGTATTATTATAACTCCTTACTATATGATCTGAAGGGGTAAAATTAGTAACTTCCAATCTCAAACAGCTAACTACCTTCAAAGGGCACGCATTCAAAGTCGAGCCATTATCAATGAGAACCATGGGCATGATCTTTCCTCTATCATAACTGTAATGTAGAGGGCATTATTATGGTTAGAGTCCCCTCCTGGAATGTCATTTTTCCCAAAGGTGATGGATACCCCTTTAGCAGCACTAGTGATGGAAGCAATAAGATTTTTAGGTGTGATATCAATAGGAGCTTGGTATTGATTCAACGCCTTGTAAATAGCTTAGTGGTGAGGATAAGAAGACTGGATTAAGCTCCAAATTGATATGTTTGCTTGAGTTTTCTTAAGTTGCTTGAGGATAAGGTCTTTGTCTAGTTTAAGACTCCCTTTCATTTTGTCAGTTGATACAGGAATGGGTTGGATGGGTTGAGTGTTTGGATTTGGTGAGTTTGGGCTTTGGAGGATTCTACCACTTTAGGTGATGACATCAAATTTTCTCAACCATATTGGTGAGGTCTAGAACATAGCAATAGCTGGGATTTCACTCAATCAAGGAGATAGGATCAACTCCCTCATAATTATTAATGGCATTGACTATATGGTAGGGTAGAGGATTTGTGGTGATATTTGGTTGGGCTTTTAGTGGTGAAGGGTCGTTTGAGTCAATAAGGTCTTGAATTTTGTGTCTAAAGGCCTTGCATGCATCAGTTTTATGCCTAGGTCCTTAGTGGTATTCACACCTCTCGTTTGGGTTGTGATTTTTAGGCAATGGATTGGGAATTAGTTTAGATTCTAGAAGTTTTACCATGTTTTCCTCAAGTAGTTTCTTAAGAATAACACTCATAGGCACACTCCTTAGGTCAAAAAATTGCCTCCTTTCAATATTGAGAGGCTTGCTGATTGTTAGAGCATTAACTTCCCCCTTTTCTAATTTGTCGAGGAAGTCACATTGCCTTGGTGGGCCGGCTTCTTATACTTTGACCCATATGCAGATTCTTCTTTAATTTGCTCATTCTGAATTAGGTCTTCAATTTTCGAAGCAATAGCAATGAGAGCTTTAAAGTCAGATAGATATTGAGTTAGTAGCCTATCTTGCTAGATTGGAAGAAGATTCTTAACAATTATACAATCTGTTCATTTTTAGGAGGTCGATTCACCATTTAAGAAGCCTTTTTCCTCCACCTCATAAGGAACGAAGAGAAGGATTCTTTTGCATATTGCTTGGTAGCTTCGAGGTCTCTTCTTGTTACATTAACCTCAATGTTATAATGATATTGTTTAACAAAAATGTTGCAAATGTCATCCTAGGTCCATTTTTAGGAAACATCCAGGTCTATAAACCATCTCACAGCAGCACTAGTCAGAGATTGTTGGAACAATTGAGCAAGGAGTTCATTGTCCACTCCTAAAGGCTACAGGGCCCCCACATACACCTTAAGATAGGTTTTAGGATAGGTAGTTCCATCAAATTTGTCAAAATTTGACATCTTGAACTTAGAAGGAACTCTTACATTGGGAAATAAACTCAGGGAGCTTGTATCAACCATGTCCTCTTTCTTCTTCAAATTCTTCAGCATTTTCTCCATGTGCTCAACCTTTTCCATGAAGGCTTTGAGTTCAGGGCTAGCTCCATTCCCTTGGAAAGGATCCACAAGTTAGGAAGCGAGAGTCAGGGTAAAATTTGGTGGTTCAATTATCATGGACTAATAGGGAGAGTTATTTTTAAGGAATTCAGGTGATGGAATGGGCAGTGGTAGAATGGTGTCAATGTTTGCAAGCTCTTTGTCTTTTGAATTAGCTATGGAAGTGGATCCAAAAATAGGATAAAGAGCAAGCTTTGGGTTTGGTTTGAGTAGTTTTGGGTCAGTTGAGCTTTGGGCTAGGGAGGTATGTTCCATCATGATACAAACATCCTCCACAATAGCCCTCCTTTGTGCTTTGAGCAGGTCTTGAAAATAGGCATCTTACTTCCTCATCAAGGTCTCTTGTTATTTATAGAGCTTAATAAGAAGCTTATCAAAGATCTCATCAGCTCTAGTAGTAGTTACTTTATCTCCAATAATAGACATCTTGTCAACCTTTGTATAGAAAAATAAAGCTGGGTTAGTTTTTAGCTTAGGTATGAACAAAGATCATGGAATCCTAATCACAACAGTTTGATAGGGATAAAAGGTACCATAAGTTGACATGGGTTTTGATGGATTAGATTGAGACTAGTTGTATTTGGGTGAGGTTTAAACTCTCTAAATTTGTAAGGTTTATACATGCATGTATGTATGAATGAATGAAAAAGATTTCATGACAATAGCATACCAATAATTGAGTATTTTAAGGTACATACAACTTTAATTAAAGGTTCTATAAGCCATTACATGAAAGGGTTAGGGTGGTTTGAAGGGAACCCATCACGCTAGAGATGCGATATACCTAACCACATGTGAGACATGGAGCCACGCATAGGTCTAATGGTACGTGCATATTTGTTACACCTCTAAAAGGATTAGAGGATATGTCATGGGCTAGATGATTTCACTATCAGCAAGCAGACCTCAGGAAGGTTACCCACTCGATGTTACTTTCTATCCTTTGTTTTCCTAGGAAGCTAGCGTTTTTGGACAAGTAGTCCGATGTGGTGATGCATGGAAAGAGTTATTTTGCATTTAAAGCCAAACTTGGTATTTTACCAAAATTAACCCACTTTATCTTTTATTTGAAAAAGTTTTTCAAGTTCCCAACTATGAGGCCTTGCTCGAGCACTGGTCCGATCTGCTGAGGGGAATCAAAATGCTCTTTAGGAGAAACTCCACGATTGGAACTTGCTATGAGTTTAGAAAATTGGATTTTGCATTTTGTCATTTGTAAAAGGGAGTTGCCGCTTTAATTTACTTATTTTAATTGGGAAAATTAAAGGAAAACCGAAAACAATTGACTCCAAAAATGTTTTGATTTATCCCAATGGAAAAGTACTAATCCGCGAGTGACCAAAAAGGGCTCGGGGATTAGGTTTTATTATTTAAACAAATGTTTGGCTAAAAGTTGTGAAATAACTCTTAAAAAAGGTAATTTTAGTGTATACATGAACAGGAGTAAAATGATGAATGAAATAGTTATAGATGGTAAAATGAAATGATAGTTATAAATAATTAAGCAAAGAAAAGATAAATCCTACTTAATTATTACAAAACCGAAATAAATGAAATAGAGAGAATCTTTCCTCTAGCTCTTATGGGTACTAGGAAAGCGCACATTCCCCAACTAAAATAAAGAAATGAACATACAGAATCATAAATAAAGTGTGAATACAAATAAATAACAAAATAAAGGGGAAAATATTATTAAAAAGATTTTGGAGTTGATGCCTTATAGAATGGCAGCCTGCATATCCTATGGAATAGAAATCAAACCCCACACAGTTCTTCCTTCTTACCAAGGAGGGGTTTTAGAAAAAGTGTTGGTTTGGTTTATTAATTTAATTTTGATTTTTAAATTAATAAATTTTAGATCTTTCTTGTTTTAGTCCTAAAGAAAGATAGAATGGAGAAAATTCTAGATTTGAATTTTAGAATTTTTAGAAATGGAAGGGAGAAAAGGGATTATATCTTTGTTTTCCTTGACCTTTAGATGAAGGGGCGAGCTTAATGCCAAATCTAAGCTCCACATTGGATTTGGAAACACTGAAGTTTAACCTTAAACAAAAAAGGTTAGTAAATTATAGTAATAATTGCAAATTGAAAAGAATTTGAACGACAAATTTTAGTATCAATTTTTTAAATAGAATTTTAGTATAGAAAGAAGAATAATATGGGTGAATTTCTACCTCAAAAATCATCAAATCCCTCTCAAAATCTATCCCAAAGAGCTGAAATGGAAGCTTTATTTATAGATCACACCCAGCAGCTACACCAGCGGCACACCATCTAGTTGGGAGGCCACCAGCCGTCCAAGCAAAATGCCTGCTGGGAGGCTAAGCATGCTGCCCTGGTAGGCGTGCTGCTCGATGCAATGGCACGCTTGGCGCACTGTTAACTCGCTGGGTAAACCTAGTTTCACACTATTTTGTCCGATTTTGGTCTGTTTCTGATATGATTTGAGCCTGGTTTGATTCTATATACACGTAATTGAAAACCAATTGACTGGAAGTGCAATTTTAAAGGTTCAAACTCCTATTTGCAAATACATGAAACCACTTAATACTTTTTTTAAAAACTTATCCCTTTCCTTTTTTATAATAGGGACATTATTGCCAGTGCCTTTCTCCTCATTTAGTTTCTGCCCATTATAGATGAGTGGGCAAATGATGATTTTTCAAAAATCTCACTCTTTGTTTGGGCTTTAACAATAAAGGCCCCTTGTGTTTAACTGTGCAACCTTGTTGATTTGGGTTGTTAGTTTCTTTGGATTCCACTAAGAGGCATGAGCTCTGAAAACTTATTATTAGGCCTTCTAAAGAGTCTTGCTTTGCCTAATTCATTTTCTCTACTTCCTTTAACAACTAATCTTGTAAATCCATAAATTACTCACCATAGAAATGACTTCTGTCACATCAATTCTCCTTGAGCTTTAAGGCAATTTAGCTCTAAAAGATTCGTTTAACAGAAAGTGACTAGAATGGAGCTCAAAGCCATCTTTGTCCATGTAAGAGCTATACTATCATCATAACTTATGCTAGCCTTGCCTTCGATATTATGTCAAAATGGTTTACTTGTTGATGCTTGCACTTGTGAACATGAGTTGTTAATCGACAAAAATGAGGAAGATATTAAGTTAGAAGATGAAATGAAGCTACAATTAGAAACTAAAGCATCGAATGATATAATTGACAAAGATGATACAAAGGAAATTGATTCTGAATAATTTAAGTTTTATGGTATATATATATGTGTGTGTGTGTGTGTGTGTGTGTGTGTGTGTGTGTGTGTATATATATGTAATTTTATAAATTTAGGCAAGCAATCTCCAGCCTTGTGAACCTTGTCTTATTTACCCTTCGTTTATCCCTCCACGTCTGCTCCCTTTACTTATACACCTCCCCTTACTTTTGGACCTTCCTTTACTTTTGCACCTACCTCTACTTCTAGATCTCCTACTATTTTTGCATCTTTGTCCATTTCTATACCTCTATATACTTCATTAGCTCCTACTTCTACCCTTTCTACATCTGTTCCTTCTACACCTAATGCTCATAATGAGCCATACATAGTTCTTACTCTTGAGTTTAGATCCAGGATCACTTTGGTCTAGGGGAGGTATGTAACATCTAAGTTATTTAATTTTTATTAATATATTTTGGACTAACCATATGGTTTGTCCTAATTATTATTTTTACATTTATTTGTAATATTAATTTCTTTTCAGCTTGCATTCATTTAGTTAATGCTCTCGCACATGCTAAAAGATATTTAAGCAAAAAATTAATAAGGATAGATACACTTGAATGAAGATACCATAGAGGGTAAAGATACTTTATTAGGAGGAGTTCAAGTTATATAATAATTTCAATTCTCATCTAATAATAAGTTATAAACTAGTTATAGCACAATTACTTAGATACTAATTTTGTTGTGTTTAAATTGTTAAAGAAATAATTTCAGTGGGATCAAGCAATCAACGTGTTAGTTGAGATAGCCTTTATAAGAAGGTTGCACTGCAGTACAAGGACATGCTCCATGATGCAAAGCATAAGAGGAAGGAGACTTGGTTGCCAAATGTGGCATGGGAGAATTGGCATAGATATTAGAGTACTCTTTAGTTTCATGCGTTATCTTATTAGGCCTGCATGAACAGGATGACAGAGAGACGTGGTCTAAGATCCAGTCCGTTAAGGCATACTGGCTAGTCTATACCACAGGAGAAGCATGCTAGATTATTGGTAAATAATTTGATAAAATTTAATTCAATTTTGGAATTACTTACATGTTAATATATTTGATTAATTCTTAATAACAGGCTCATAAGTTGGGATGGGAGGTTCAGCCTGTCAATGTCTTCTTGTACACACATTCTAAGAAGCATGAAGACATTTATTAATACTAGATCTCAGAGGATTAATGTAAGTAACAAAACTTCATTGAAATTAAAATTTTTGAAATGTTACAGTAAATGTTATAGTTTTGTATTTTGGTATATTTATCTGTTTCATATTTTTGATTCGTTTATCATTTTTACAATAAATTCTATAGTGTTATGATAATTACTGATATTTTATAAAATACAGGAGGATATCCATAACCTCCAAAAGTAGTTGTCGCAACCAGCCCTAAGATCTAGTAAGCCTTGTCAAGTGGATGAGAGAGAGCCATTCCTTCAAGTGGTTAGGAAACTGACGAAGGGCAGGATTTATGGCATCAGTTCTTAGGCCCCACATTTTTATGGACATTTGGGTGGTAGCTTCTCCATCCCCTTTAGTCAAGGAGATTTAGCAAGAGTTGGATAGGCGAGTAGATGAGAGGATTACTGAATATCATGCTCATATATACACTGTTGATGCCCGGATGCGAGCTATGTAGGTGTACTTATAGTTGGTGTCACAACAAATAAGGATAGCTCATTTACAGACTCCTAAGCCCCTAGTTCCTACTCCATCTGTACCTTCTATAGGCGATGTTGCTACTACTACTGCTGCATCTCATGCTAATCATATTGATGATTATCTACTGGATCAAAATGATCAGAAGGGTGTTGATGATTCAGTAGATCTTACTTTGATTTCTATTTTCACTATAAGAAATTACCGAAATAGCGACAGAATTTAGCGACGGACAGTATTCCATTACTAATTTACGACAGATCAATGAGAACTAGCGACAGATTTTAAAAATAATAGAAATAATAAATTAAAAAATATAGCGATAGAATACCAACATATTAGCGATACATTATTGACATATCAGAAACTAAATAATTTTGTCACTAAAAAATAGCGCGAAATATTGGCCCCATTACTTAGCAATGGATTTGCGACAATTTGGCGACAGAATCTGCGATGGATGATTCTGTAGTTATTTTGTCACTGAACCAAAAAAAAAATTTTCCATTTTATTTTACCGATGGATTGAATTTATAATAGTGATGGAAATCTGTTGCTATTTTTTAAAATCTTTTTTTTTATTGGACAACTAATTAATTAGTTGGGATGACTAATTGCGTGCCTCTCCATTTCTTTTTCCCATGAGTTTCTCTCTTCAGATTTGCCAAAAACAAAACGCAAGTTTTCCCTTCAAATTTCATTAGTTTGATGAATATTTTGATAATGGATTTGATTTAAAAGAGTTATTGGATTTTGGTGAAGTCCTGGGCATTTACCAAAAACAAAACACAAGTCCTTCACCATTTCCCCTCTCTCTCTCTTGCTTCTGGGTTGTATAGCTACTGGATTTTGGTGAAGTCCTGGGCATCTGCTGGTCCTCCACCATTTCCTCATCTCTCTTTCTCACTTATGGTGGTTTGTGAGTCTCCAAATTGGTGCAGGATCTCTCTCTCTCTCACTCTAGTGGTTCATGCATCTCGGCTTTGTCGCAGGTCCAGTTCTGTTACCTTTTATTTTTCTTAGTATTTTTTTAGATTTCTATGATTTTATGTGAAAATCCATGTCAATAACATAAATTCGTAAGCTTTTGTTAAGATTTTGGTCCAATTATATTATAGGTT
Organism: Reutealis trisperma; assembly: GCA_947687605.1. Classification (NCBI taxonomy): domain Eukaryota; kingdom Viridiplantae; phylum Streptophyta; class Magnoliopsida; order Malpighiales; family Euphorbiaceae; genus Reutealis; species Reutealis trisperma. The sequence goes on from CANTUT010000968.1 coordinate 67,138, forward strand.
TTGTGAGAATATGAATTTGTTTTGATTGTTGGTTATTTTTTATCTGATTTTGGTTATTTGTTTTGATTTTTGTTTTTTTGGTTAATGGTTGAATTTGATTTTATGAAATAATAATGGGTTATTTTGTTCTTGAATTTGATTTGAGTAACTGGTTTTGTTCTTGTTGACAGAGGAATCAATTAAATCCTCCACCATTTTCCCATCTCTCTTTCTCGATTTTGGTGGTTCACCTTGTCTTCGGTTCATCGCAGGATATCTCTCTCGCTCTTCTGGTGGTTCATGAATCTTAGCATCGTTACAGGTCCAGTTTTGTGACTTATTTTTCTCATACAATTTGCTTATAATTTCTATTTTGTTTTTAATAGCCTTAATTTTGATAGATTTAATCTACCTTATTCTATTTTTAATAGCCCTAATTTGATAGATTTAATCAACCTTATTGTGTTAATCTTAGGATTGTAAGCCTTATTTTAGTGTTTGGCAAGAGATATATCAAAAGAAATAGAAAATGAAAGAGGGAATCTTAGATATAGAACTAAAGAAGAGAGGAAGAGAATATGCAACACAGATAGGAGAGAGTTGTGGGAGATCTAAAGCAAACCAAATCAAATTATTGTAAACTCACTTATTAATTAAGCCAATTCTCGAGATTAAACATATATGATTTTATAACACTCAAATATTGTGTCCTTACAATATTAATCAATGAATATGACCATATATATATTTATATTAATTAATTATACCTTAGAGTTTGTTGAGGCACGATTGTTTCACAACCTTGTGACGGTTGATATACTTCAGGTGTCACTGGAGCATGATTATTTTGATATGGGAATTGCTGGGACCTGCAATCACAGAACCATTCATTTTTTATTGGAAAATTTTTCCCTGTTAATTACTTAAAATCTAGCATTTGAAAAAAAATGTAGTTTTTATGTTAATTAAATTAATTAATACTAATTAATTAAAAAAAGTGCAAACGTGTTTTGTATTTGTAATTCTGTGTTACCTTAATGGAGTGATCAAAGGCAAAGAATCAAGTTGGTCTTGGTTCATCCATGATGAAATAATTCCAATCCCATTATCCCATATATTTTGTGGTGTCTCCATTAATAAAGCAACATTATCTTTTGCTTGTTCCAGAAGTTCTCCATTGAAACTTGTAGTGGCTGTGAGGTTCTGGTTGATATTATTATTTTGTTGAATCGTTATAAGCTCATTGCTTCCACATGATGATCCTAGCTCTCCCTCAAACTGAAGCTTCTATTATATATTTATGTAAAATCTTAATTTGATTTGGGTACTGCTTTAAGAATAATTAAATTAATAATATATTTAATTAGTTCTTAATTCATATTAAAAAACGTACATTTGAAAAATCCCTAGCTATTTCCATCGGAGAGGTTTGGAGATTTTGATTGTTAAGCGAGTGATGATAGTTAAAATTGAAAGAGAGAGCTTGTTCAACAGCTGACTCACCTTCCATATTCTATATATACATATATAAACAACATTAATTACCACTTAATTACATTATAATGTGATTATATTAAACAAACACAACTTATCATTAGGGTGGAAGATGCTTGAATAAAAATCAGCATCTAATGAATTCTTTTGTTTTTAGAATATCAATTTTGGTTATAAATGCCCCTATGAATTCCCTAATTCGATGTTTTTCTAAATATGTAGGGAAGCAAAGGTATAGAATATCTGTGGCATGGTTGTTCCATTCTTGAATTATCAGTTGATATTAATATTCTCCGAATATTATTAATTAACAAACACTTCTTTTAAAAAAGAAAAAAAAATTGTCTAAGATCATCCATCACACATACATTACTGATTTTCTATATTTCATACTTCTTGCACTATTATTTATATTTACGTTACTACAATTTTACCTTTAAATTATTTAAAAATGGCTTTTATATATATATATATATATATATATATATATATATATATATATATATATATATATATAGGTGTGACATGGCATGGCATCTCATTATTATACATAATATTTCCAAAAAGAAAAAAGTAATAAAGTGAGGTCTAGCATTTGACATGTAAAATCTATGATTAAATATCACATCCTCCTGTGTAATAAAAGCCTAGTAAATCTCAATTTGAAAACAAAAATATACATGTATACTATGAAAGCTTGAAGCTTCATCCATGACCTTTCATGGTGCTCAAATGTTGCTTTATTGTTTGGATATGGTAAGGGCGGTAATCAATTTTATCAAATCATTTTGACAAATAGAATGTAAGATGCATATATTATATATAGTAGTAGTATTAATAAGCCCATATAGATTGGCAAAGTTGGCATTCCCCACCACCAAAATGATAGGGATTCTCCCTATACTCTCCACTTAATTATTTATTATCTTAAATGTTTATGGTTTTTATGCAAGCTTTAGAACTCTTTTGATTGACAAATTCAAGTGAAACACATCTATCCCAATTAGCTTCTCATACATATATATTTTGATATATTTTTTTTCTTTGTTTAAATTGGCTTGTTATAGCCTCTGAAACTTAAGATTCCTTTTCAGTGGTTTGTATAAAGAAATTATATATATATATATTAGTCTTTTGTTCAACTCTCCTAGCTCTTCATTTGATTTATTTCTAATTTAGTGCAAGGATGGAAAAATGGGGTTCTAGTTGTCAATCACACAATATTTAGTTTCCATTAGGGAACTAATTTGAAATTCACTTAATTTGTATTAAGATCATTACTTAACAATTAATCTGAAATTTTTTCACATCAATTATTTATTTATTTATCTATTTATTGAAAATTCTTGAAAGAACACTGTTTGTGTTAGAGGTTCGAAATTTTAAAGTTGAACTAAAAAAAAAAAAAAAGCTATCTCCATATTTAGGTTCTGTTTCTTATTTCCTCTTTAGTGCATCACTATCCAAGGAAAAGCTATCTCCATGAACTAAAAGACATTGAAATATACTAATGTTAGAGTTTGACAAATTAAGTTTCCAACTTATTGGAGGCACGCCAATTCAATAAGGTTCAGAATCTTATAAAATTTCTCATCTATACTACTATTTATTTTTCTTTTAAAAAATCATGCAATTGGTGAGTGATAGAATAAAATTATACATATATATATATATATATATATATATATATATATATATATATATATATATATATATATATATATATATATATATATATATATATATATATATATATATATATATATATATATATATAAAATAGACCACCACCCAAATTCTTATATATGTTATAGTTATCATGTAATTACTAATTCACATACCTAAAACTATCAATAATTTAAGAGTCCGAGTTTAAAACCACCTCCAAATATGCCCACAAAAATCCACTTTTATGATCACTAATCAGTAACCTATAATTGAAGATTAAAGGAGAAAATAAATCACAATCATTTTAGGTGAATTTAAATTTCATTAGAACTTTAAAATGCTGCTGAAAATTTTTAACTTTAAATTATTGAGAAGAAAAGAAAAAAGAAAAAGGTTATGGGGAGTTTTGAGTTCTAGCCAAAGGGGTGATATTTGAAGGAAAATGTTTGACAAAATATATATAGTATAATTTTTTTATACTACATCTACATGGAAAAATTTTGAGAAAATTAATATTAATATAATTAGTCTCATCACTAATTATCTTTAATGTGGTGATATTGAAATTATTTTAAAAATTACAACATGAAACTATACCGATTGTTCCTCTCTTTTTAAGATATTGAATTTCAAAGAAAAAGTTCTTTCTCATTTTCATCTGTTTAACTAGAAGGAATGATTCAACAAGTATAAATTTGATGAGTATTTCATGAGCGAGAAAAACTATATAACTATCAGAGAGTTATAGCCTTCTATGGAAATTTATATATATATATATATACAAACAGACACATCATCATCATCAATTAATTTTGATTTAGTGGTATTATCAGAACTGTGTGATTTAGAACTCAATATAGACACACATACATGCACACATTTAATCGCTCATTTGATATTATTTACGTATTTAATATTTAAAGTTAAAATAGAATTATATATTGTTTGCTTCTATTATGAGTGAATTTTTAATTTTATTAATTTGGTGCCTTTGAACATTATTGTTACTTGTGAATATTGAGTCTCAAAATGGGCTATGAGACATGTCCAATAAAATACAATAGATTTTATTGTATTTTATGCAATGGACCATCATATATATATATATGGGAGATGTTACCGAATTTTTTCTTGCATCTATGAAAATTAGATAGTTTAGTAAACCTTAGATAACCGTTTAGTGTCATTCTCACTGTGATAGTGATATGTCACTGAATTGTCCAATGTGGACAGTTTGGAAAATATCATCCTTTTCAATTAGGTAACATATTTAATCATAAAGTTGTCATTGAAATTTAAACAGTATGACCTATATGTTCTCGGGTGTATAGTGAGGTAGGCATAAATATTTTATTTGTGCATATTTCAACTAGTGCACTTCGAGAACTATAGTGACATGCTATCGAAATTTCAATAGCTTTATGATTAAAATCATGTACCATTAATTGATTGCATAGGAATGATTTTCTGAATGGTTAGGTTCTTACCTTTTAAGAAAGGAGATATAAGGATTAATAAAAGATTTAGGTTAAGTGTGAGGATTTATGTTTAGAGCTACAAAAGTTTATGGTTATTACGTTTTGCTAGTGGATTGTAATAAGTTGATATTTAACGTTCCTAATATTCTATACCTACAGGAGTGCAAGATGACTTCAAATCGATAATGGATGTATGTTAGAACAATTGATGGGTATTTAAATCCTAATTTTGTGGAAGGGGTAGATCAGTTTATTGAGTTTGTCTATAGCTAACTTGGATATAAGCAAGGAATGCAGATTAAGTGTCCATACAAAAGGACTAAGTGTCAAAGCCATAGTTATGAAGATGTGGAAGTTGTGAAGCTACATCTTTTGAGACACAGATTTGTTTCAAATTACTATATATGGAAATTGCATGGTGAAGAAGATAATGTTGGGATTCTGATTAGATGAACTTTAATTTTGGTATAGGTGAATCAATCAGTCAGCCAAATTCGTTGGATGCATTTAATAGATTAGTTATGGATACAGCTGGTCCAGACTTTAATTGGGATGCTATAGAAGAAGCTCCTAATCTATCAGCTCAAAATTTATATGATATGCTCAAAGCTGCTAACGAAGAGTTGTGGCCAAGATGTGAGAAACAGTCAAAGTTATCTGTCGTGGCTCGGTTATTGAACATGAAGTCAGAACACCACTTATCTGAAAGGTGTTATGACGATATGTTATCATTTATCAAAGAGATCCTACCAGTAGATAACATGATGGTTGATAATTTCTATTGCACTAAGAAGAAAGTCAAAGGTCTAGGACTTCCAGTGGAGAAAATTGACTATTGTAGTAAAGGTTGCATGATATATTGAAAGAGTGATTTTGATATGCTCACGAGGTTTTGTGAAACGAAAGAAAAGTGTTGCATATAAGAAGATGTATTCCTTTCCTCTAACTCCTAGACTTCAGAGATTATATGCCTCATAATCCACAGCAAAGTATATGAAATGGCATGCTAACCATGATGAGGAAGAAGGCATTATGTGCCATTGTTCAAATAGTGAAGCATGGAAGCATTTCAATCAAACTCATTTATCTTTTGCATATGAGAGTAGAAATGTAAGACTCAGACTATGCACAGATGGATTTCAGCCTTTTGGATAATCAGGACAACAATACTCCTCGTGGACAATAATAGTCACCCCGTATAATCTGCCTCCGTGGTTATGTATAAAGGAGGAGTACATGTTCCTTACGGTGATTGTTCTAAGCCCGAATAACCCTAAGGACAAGTTAGATGTGTATTTACAACCTTTAATTGAAGAATTAAAATAGTTGTGGGATGTTGGAGTTTGGACATATGATGTGTCAAATAAGCAAATTTCTAGATGAAAGCTGCTTTGATGTGGACAATAAGTGATTTTCCAACATATTCGATGTTATCTGGCTGGAGTACTCCCGGATGGCTAGCTTGTCCTTATTCTCATGATGAAATTGACGCATTCACCCTACCTAAAGGTGGAAAGCAGTCATGGTTTGATAATCATCATAAGTTCTTCCCACCAGATCACTCATTTCAATGTGATAAGACTCATTTTAAAAAGGGAACTACGGTTGACAAGTTAGCACCCCCATTGCGATCTGGACAGCAGATCCTTGAGGAAATTGAGAAACTGACTTTGAAAAAGGTTACTGAAATTGGTGCAAATGATCATAATGCTTGTATTTGTAAGACTTGTGGTTAGAGGAAGAGAAGCATCTTTTGGGATTTACCTTATTGGAGTTTCCTTCACATACATCACAACTTGGATGTGATGCACATTAAGAAAAATGTTTTCGAGAATGTGTTGAACACTGTAATGAATATAGATGGGAAGACTAAGGATAATGCCAAAGCTAGAGCTGATATGAAGCTATTGTGTAGGAGACCCGAGCTTGAACAAGATGAAGTAACTAAGTTATATCCAAAGGCATGCTACACATTGGACAAAGAGTCAAAAAAAGTCCTATGTGAATGGGTGAAGTGCCTTAAGTTTCCATATGGATACATGTCTCATATGGGTCGATGTGTTGACATGAGAAAATATAAATTATTTAGGATGAAAAGTCATGATTGTCATGTATTCATGCAGCGACTGTTACCAATTGCTTTTCGTGCATTTCTCCCAAAGAAGGTTTAGGAAGCTATTACAGAATTGAGTTTATTTTTCAAAGATCTTACTTCAACCGTGATTCATGTAAAAGACATGGTCAGATTAGAAAAAGAAATTCCAGTCATTCTATGCAAATTAGAGAAGATATTCCTCCTGGTTTCTTTGACTCTATGGAACATCTTCCAGTTCATTTTCCTTACGAAGTGAAGATTGCAGGTCCAGTTCAATATAGATGGATGTATCCATTTGAACGGTATGAATATTTTAGGATATTCAACTTATTAATGTTCATCATCTATTCTAGTATTTTAACTTCTATTTCTTTTATATATCTCTATAGTTTCCTTCGACACTTGAAAAACAATGTCAAGAATAAATCTAAGGTTGAAAGTTCTATATGCAATGCATATTTAGTGGAAGAAGCTTCATCCTTTTGTTCCTTTTATTTTGAACCTAAAGTGCACACAAGGCATCAAAAAGTGCCACAGAATGATGATGGAGGACAAATGGAAGGTGAAGAAATACAAGGGAACATTGCAATCTTTACTCATCTGGGTTGTCCATATGAAAAAGCTAAAATAAGGTATTTGACATTAGAGGAGTATAATGTAGCTTGTATATACATTCTATTGAATTGTGAAGATGTTTCTCCATTTATTGAGTAAGTTAATAGATAGAGCTGCTTCGATGTCATTCTTATCCCTTATTATCATATTGTAATTTTATATTTAATTATTTTATTTGTTTCTAAAGGTCTACATTAAGGAATTACAAACCTCTTGACCAACAATCACTATATGGAGATAGATGACATATTAGAACATGAATTTGCCAGTTGGTTTGAATTATATGTGAGTGCTTCTTATTAATCATTCATAGTTATAAATGATACTTATTACAACAATATTGGCTTATTAATTATAAAATTTTATATTTTATTTGGTAGGCAAACAATCCAACAAATGGCATCTCGAACCCTTTCATATAGTCTTTAGCAATGGGTCCTTTATGGACTGTTACTTATTATCCTATGTACTTTGTCAATGGATACAAATTTCACACTGAAGTGCATAGTGATAGACGAGTCACAAATAATAGTGGAGTATGTATTAAGGGACAATCAAGTGATTATTATGGTCGATTGATAGAGGTACTGCAATTGGAGTATCTGGCACTACCAATCAAGAGGACTGTACTGTTCAAATGTGATTGGTTTAATCCAAAGCCAAATGTAGGAATGAAAATACATCAAAATTATAACCTTGTTGATATCAATGTGAGAAGAATATTTAATAAATATGAACCATTTAACTTGGCAATGCAAGCAGTTCAAGTATATTATGTCTCATATCCTGGTTGTAAAGGTGTCGATATAGATTGGTGGGCTGTGTGCAAGATTAAAGCTAGACCAGTTGTCGAGGTAGCCAAATCTCAAATGAACACCCTTCCATCACATGTTTCACCTTTCCAAGAGGATGTTGTGGATGCTAGGGAAGTGTCACTTGCGTCTATCATTGAGGATCAATCACCTAATGATCCACTTGGTTCTTGTAATGAATTAGACACTAAAGAGGTTGAAACAGAAGATGAAGCACTAGTAGACTCAGAAATAGAAGGGGAAGCAGAATTTGATGAAAAGTTGAATGATGTTGAAGATAGTGATTCGGATGCATAAGATCTTTTAATAATTTGTTTATCTAATGACATGTTGTAATTCTATTATTGTAATAATATAAAATATTTTGTTTTAACTCTATTATTGTGATAATATAAAATATTTTGTTTTGCTTGTATATAATTATCTTGCTTGTGTGTGAGTATATAAATGTATAATAGGCAAAATACTCTTTTTTTTTAATTTTTTAATTTCATATGATTCAAGTATGGATAGAGGTCGTGGGAGAGGTAATTTCCCTATTAAGGGGGGGGTGGCAGAGGTACTGCACCTAGTAGGGGATGTGGTAGAGGTACTACAGATCCAAGTCCATTGCGTCCTCAGCTTCAGTCTTTGACTCCGCCAGTACATCCCCCTATTGATGCTCCTCTGAGTTTGTCAACACTTGCTTCTGGTTCGACAGCACCTCCTTCTATTAGGCCTCCTCGACCACTAAATACTGATGCTCCCCCTAGTTATCCGGCAGCAGGCCCTTCATTATCATCATCTTGTATTCCTAATCTTGATGAGACACCTGGTGAGGTAGCACCCACTCCTATAAGAAGTTGTACTGCATCAGCATCAACTTCTGAGGCTGATCATAGCTCTTCGCAGGGTGCTTCCGCTTATGCACCTATTGAGACTTATGAGAGGAGTCGTGATGGAAAGATCATTGTCACTGTTTTAAATTCAAATGAGTTAAGTATAATTTCATTTATAATTTTTTAATATCAATTTCATAAATTTAATATTTTACTAATATTATATATTAATTATTTATAATTTATGTATTACAGCTTGTTTCCATCTAGCGAGTGTGCAAAGATGATCACTAAGATCTTCAAGGAGAGGATATATCCAAAAGGCCATTCTTGGAAGGAAGTGCCAAAGGAAGTTGAGGATTATTACTAGGAAGAATTTAAGGTAATTAATATAAACATTAAATGTTTTAATTATAATTTGATTATTTGTTTGAATTTTACCTCTAATTTGATTATTTGGCCATAGAAATTTGATTATTTGTTAGAAATTTACTTGAAATTTAATAATCAAAACTGATGATTATTATGATAGATTTGTTTTATGGCGGAAGGGGTTATTACTTGGAGGCCCAGGTTGGGCAATTTATATGATAGTATATTATGTTGATGATATTGAAGTGTTCGGGCAATAATTATATTGTTTTTTAAACTATTAACAGGAGGATAATTCCAGTATATAGGGGAAGTTTTGCTGAAATTTCTATAGATTTTTAACATTTGTATCTGTAATTATACTGAATTTTGTGTTAATTGATCTAATTATCTTATATATATTTGTTTAAGTTAAATATTAGTAAATCACTGTATAAATTTCGGTTGTTAATACGAGAAATTTCATATATATATGGGAGATTTTTGTCAAAGTTTATATATATATATATACCTTTAATTTGATTATTTGGCCATATAAATTTAATTATTTGTTAGAAATTTACTTGTAATTAATAATAAAAACTTATGATTATTATGATAGATTTTTGTTATGGCAGAAGGGGTTATTACTTGGAGGCCTAGGTTGGGCAATGATGATATTGAAGTGTTTGGGTAATAATTATATTGTTTTTTCAACTGTTAATAGGAGGATAATTCTAGTAAATAGGAAAATTTTTGCCAAAATTTCTACAAATTCCAGTTGTTAATACAAGAAATTTCATATATACTAGGGAGGTTTTTGTCAAAGTTATAAATTTTAATTCCCTTTATTAATATGAGAAATTTCATATGTATTAGGGAGGTTTGAGATTTTTGTCAAAGTTATAAATTTTAATTCGATTTATTAATATGAAAAATTTCATATATATAGGGAAGGTTTTTGTCAAAGTTTATATATATATATATATATATATATATATATATATATATATATATATAGTCAATTTTAACACTTTGTTGCAGAAAAATTTT
>CANTUT010000968.1:82500-85306 GCA_947687605.1 Reutealis trisperma
ATTTCTATATCTAATATAGCTTAGAGTAGAATCATCTTATTACTTGCTTCATTCATTATGTTTTCTTTCAAAGAAAGAGAAGCTCATATAATCATTTTGCATTTCTATATCTAATATAGCTTAGAGTATAATCGTCTTATTACTTGCTTTGTTATGAATTTACAACTCTTGTGCATTTATATGAAAGAAATCATATCTTTCTCAAAGATTAGATATTCTACTGAACCTTTTAAGGTGTTGACACTTAGTTAGATTTAGGCTTTTCATGGAGTTGATCGAATTTACTTTGATAATTTTATTGGATAGTATTGGTTGAAATTCATGCAATCGTTCTATCTTTGTCTCATGTCATTTTCTTAAATAAACACTTTATCAAAAAACATTTCTATTAAAAACTTTTTATTTTACAAAAGATAGAAGTATTATCCTAAACAATCTTTAGGATTTCCAAAAAACATTATTTCTTATAGAATTATCTTCAAAGTTATCTAACTTTAGATTATCAAATAAATTAGATGTCCCAAATCTTAACATAAGTGAGATTTTAATATCTAACCATGTCATATCATATATAAGTTAGGTTTAGATAGACTTTAGAGAGAATTCTAGGTAAGAGTATAGTGTTGTCTATTGTAAATCTCTAGAAGGAAATGTACAACTATTTATAGTTAATTATGTATTACATCACCTATTATATGGTGTAATATATTCCTTTTAGTTACCATCAACAATGGCTTTCCCAAAAAGAATTATGATATATATTGTAATACCCAAGGTTTCCCTAACCTATTAGAGTTAGCAATGGAGGCACTATAATATCCATATATATTATGCCATTCTAGGCCTTTTTGACACCACAGGAATCATAAGAATATCACAAAAAGTAATTTTAATATAAAATGTGACAACAAGTAAACAATGCAATCAATTTTGATAAGCATCCTTATGATAAAATGAAAGTCAAACCGAGTTTGACTTAATGTGACTATGTTAATAAGTTAATTGAAATATGAGTCAAAGTGCTAGTTAATGGGTGTTCACTTCTCCTAAGACATTAGGAGATGATGATAGTGATATGGGAAGTTAAATTCAATCAAAGTTACAATGGTATAATGGAGGTCAAACTTAGTTTGACCTAGTGAGCTTATACGATATACATACTTGAACAATGCTATTACGACATGAATAGAATTTATCTAGTGATGTCTAGAATGTACAGTGGTATTGGAAGGTAGAATTATGTATATTAAAATGAAAGAAACGAAATGAAAAAAAAAGTATTGAGTTACTGAACTTGAAATGCGCGTATGTAGATTGTTAATAGACTTTTGGACTCAAAAGCCCAAGCCCATTAAATGGCCAGCTCATAAGGCCCAAAGGTAGATGAATATATACATAGCTAGAGTTAGAAATAGCTAACCAAGGTTAAGTTAGATGTTGGAAAAGCTAGTCACCATTTTTTACTAAGTCAATTCCTTTTCCAACTTGAATTCTTACTTCGCCCACATTCAAGTCTACATTCATTTTGCTCTTTCCAAGCCATATAATGATGATCATTACCATTGTAGAGAAAATCCTATCCCTCCAACTTAATCAAATCACAACCATCCATCAAGATTAAATCTTAGCCATTGGATTGAGTTTGATGAAATCTCCACCATCCAACCTATTATATATATATACAAAATTTATGTTATGATAATTATTTTTCTATCACTACACCAAAATTCCACCATGACAAAAGAAGTTTTCTCTCTACATCAATAGCAATAAGAATCTTAGTAAATTAAAGCTAACCAAGGTAAGGAATCTTGTCCACCTCCTCTTATTTATGTTCTAAGGTTGACTTTAGTGTTTTAGCTGCTTAAAATTCTTCTTACACCATAAGGAGAAATTCGGCTATAATAGTGAATGACCAAGGAGGTGTTTTAAATTCTATTTTAATACATCTATGATTACTTTAGATGAAGAATGATGGTTTAGAAGTATTGAAATTAACTTTAGAAACTTGGTTCAAGATTTGAACATCTTAGAGACATAATATAGTTTGAAAACGGAACTTGATGTTCTAATGCTAGATATTAACAATTGAAGGATCATATAGGTTTTATGTTATACTAATTACATAGTTCCATGATCAATTTGAAGATTGGATTAGGAATTAATAGTTTCCCCAAATTCTAGGGTTTATGAAAAAATTGGAGACTTTGAATATTGAATTTGAATTCATGAAAGTGAAAGAAGAATTAAGCTTAAGAATGAATCACATGATTTGTATAATGTTAATTTTGAAATTTGATTCATAAAAGTGATTTTCCCCAAAATTAATGAACTAGGTTCATTTATGGAATTTGATAGTGGAAGTAGAATTAGTTATATTGAACATTAGAAAGTGTTTAAATTGATGTTGCTCAAAGTTGAAAGGTGAAATTAAAAGGAAAGGAATTATCCTTCCTTAAATGAATAGCTTGGGCCATTTGGAGAACAACTAAGGAAAAGTGTTAAGATTAGTAACAAGTATATGTATAGTATATCTTGACCTTAAAAGTCATAAGTTGTGCTTTAATGAACAAGATAGAAATGTTAACAAGTTAAACTAAATTAAATAAATATTATAACAAGAAAATGATTGATGTTAAATTGAATTGCAAATATGTAGAGTCTAAAGACAAGGACAAGGATATTATCGAAAAGTGTGAGGAGCACTACTAGCATCAGAGTTAAATGTAAATAGAAGCAAATGAATAAAAGGTGAGTACTTAATAATATAATATGACTTGTGCTATATGCTTTGAACTGTTATTGT